>NDGM011190629.1:0-12824 GCA_002564305.1 Octomys mimax
GAGGAAGAGGAGGAGGAGGAGGAGGAGGAGGAGGAGGAGGAAAAACAAGAAGAGGAGGAGGAGGAAGAGGAAGAGGAAGAGGAAGAGGAGGAAGAGGAAGAAGAGGAAGAAGAAGAAGAGGAAGAAGAAGAAGAAGAGAAAGAAGAAGAAGAGGAAGAAGAAGAGGAAGAAGAAGAACTGGGGATACAGTTCAGTGTGGAGTCCCTGGGTTCCATCATCAGCACTGCTCAATCCAAACCAAACCAAAGCCAAAACACAATGCAGCACAACAACATAAAACAAAACACAACAAAGCTCCATGGTTTTGAGTACATTGCCAGTGAGAACCAAAGACAAGATTTAAACTCAAGGGTCCAAATTGGCCCCCTGTGTTTGGTTTGCTGCTCTACTCACTGGCCCACAGGCCAATTCAGAGTGGAACTGCAGGCACCTGTGGCCAGAGAGACTCAATAACAATGCAGGTGCCCCAGGGAAGCCTTCATTGACAGTGCAGGAACCAAGCTTGCCATCTCTGGTCTGTATTTTTTAATGGTAGCTCTGAATATTCCAGGAATAGAAAAGAGTTGGAGTACCGCTGAGGGAGGAGAAATCATCCTTCATCCCTCTCTGCCTTTTCATTAACTCTGAAATCAGAGTCCCAGCCTCCAAATGTCTGGGACACTGATAAAAGTATCTGGCCACACTTCCAAGGACTGGTGATTTTTATTTTACAAGCTGGACACAGTTTTTCATGACTGATTATGCACAAGGCTCCAATGTTGCTATTATATAACCATCTGCAACAAAAAATTCAGTGACATTGCCTCCAAAAGATGATGGTGCCAGAGAATAAGCAACAAATGGAATGCCGTGTTCTGTAATAAAAATAAATCTTTTCTGGACAGAGATATCTGAGGAGGGCTAAAATCTGGTTTTGGATGCTGCCTTAGACTGGATGGTTTAATGGACATCAGGGAGATGCTTCTGGATTTTTTCCTGTATATATAAACAATGACGAGTGGTAAGTTAATTAGAGTTTTGAACCCCAGGGAAGGGCAGCTCAGAAAGAACCAAGGTCGTTTATGCCTGTTTGTCTATCAACAGATGAACAGATACTAGAATATTTGTGTTAATGCTATCATGCTTATTTTGAAATCAGAGGCATATTAGCAAGTGTTTATTGTATGTACATTTCCTCCAGGACTTCCCTGTAGTTTTTACTGAGGGTGGTTCTGAGGATTTTGAATTAATATCAGGTGTTCTTAATTTGCAACGACTTTGTTTGGAAATAGGAAATCATGGCTATCCTTGAAGAAGTTGCATTTTTCATTCAAGTGAGTGATTTTTTTTTACTTTGTGCAGGCAACAAGAAGACTTGAGTTTGACTTTCCAAGGTACAGCCTCCATCATGTTTAAAAGAACATTCTCTTTTTCTTTAGGCCTCGTTTCGGTTACTTTTCTTGTTGTTGAGACCGAATGCCCAACAGACAGAAAGCAAAGCAGGAAAGGTTTATTGAACTCACAGTGTGTGGAGGTTTCAGGCATAGCTGGCTGGCTCCAAGGCAGGCTGGTGCGGCAGGGAAGCCTCACAGAGGAGAAACTGTTCATGGCGAATGGGCAGTGAAGCAGCAAAAAGCAGCAGCAGCAGCAGCAGCAGCAGCAGCAAGAGTCGCAGCAGCCGCTGCCTTCTGTCTGTCTGTCCCTTTATACTCCATCCAAGTTGTAAGCCTATTAAGTGATGTTATGCATACCCAGGGTGGAGCCTCCATTATCCACCTCCTTAGTTCCAGCATTACACTCCTTTAATCCACTCCCAAACACTGTAAATCCACCAGCTTTGAACCTCCTACCTATGACCACATGAGGCTTTGGAGGTACATCGAGCTTTAAGCCGCAGCAGGCCTATTTCCTCATCTGTGAAATATGAGGATGCAACTAGGAGATCTCTAAACTCCTGTCCCTGGTACTATGGAAGCTTCCTCCATGTTCCTTTGTTTTTACCCCTATCCTTTCCTCCACATCCCCATTTGAGCATCTACTGTGAGCCAGGTGTGTAGTACTAGATGTAATAGTGACTCTCCTTTGAGAAATTTCTCTGACCAGTTGTAGAAAGGTAAGATCAAGGACAATTCCAGAGATGCTCCCTGGCCCTAGAGAGAGAAGTTTAGGAAACCGAATCAGACTAACTGGGGTGTGTGTGTGTGTGTGTGTGTGTGTGTGTGTCTTGAAAGAAGGGGTGAGTATGACCCTACCTTTCATTGTGATCTAGAGCTGAGGAAGAAATAAGCAGGTTAGAATCAGAGGGATAGATGATAGATTAAGTCCTGAAAGCTCGTGAGTTTTGACATTCCTACTAAACTATAGGAAAGTCCCTTGACCTCTGGGAACTTGAGTTTTTTTTTTTTTTAATTTATGAAGTGGAGATAGTTGTGACACCTATCTCCTAGTGGTCATTACAAAGATCACATTTTATTCTACATGAGACTGTGGAATAGGCTGTCCTTGCTTTCCAGGTATGATGGGTTACTTTTATCACCCTATGATCTTCATTCTTCTCAGTTCAAGGGAACACACCAGAAAACTGGACTTTGAGTTCAATTTTTGTCCCTTGGTATGGCTGGGCAGCTCTGTAGTTAGACATTGCCCACTTCAAGGCATAGTATACTGACCACTAAGTGCTCCTCCTCTCTGCACAATGGATATTCTAACGATTTACAGGCTGAGTGTGCTGCATTGCAATCACAGCTTTATTTTGAAAAATAAAATAATTTGTTGCCAATTAAAGGTGGGAACATTTCATATAGACTTTTGCTTCTTGGAACCTCCTCTGCCGCATGGTGCTGGTCAGCTGTCCCTGAGTGGCAATTTCTTCATGCTCCTGGTGCCCGAGGCTGTTGTCAGCTGCCATTTCTGCCGTATTTCTGCTGCTTTCTCCTCATGCTCAAGCCTTCACCTTTTCCTCTGCCCTTCCTCGCTGAACATTGTTCTCGATATTCGGTCCTCTAACTATACAGCCCTCTCTACAGTCACACCTGCTTTAAAAATTCTGCCATTCTGCTTCTAAAGATCCTATGATTGTCCTCTCGTAGATGTGGAATCTTGCACGTGACGTTGTGCTTCTAGATGACATGGATGCTTCCTGCTGGTGTTTCATCGAAATCCACCTGTTCCATTTATTCAGGTGTCTACTTTGCAAGACGAAATAAAGAGGAATGAACTAGGCAGGTGCATCATTTAGGCTTTTATTCCTTCTCTCCCAGACATTTCTAACTCAACCTGTCTTTCACTGAAAAGGGAATTTACTAAGTCACACAATTGCCAACAAGACTAAACTCAAGGGAACTCTTGATTTAGGGAGTCAGAAAATGCCAATAAACTCAGTTTCTCCCCTTTTCATAAATATTAACTTCCATTTTGATGACAAAATCAAATTCCACTTGGGTAAGACAGTTGACAGTGGTTCAAATCCCTTACTGTTTAGAGTTGAAGTCTTTTGGAACAGTGAATATGTTTTCTTTCTCATAGAGAGTCACACTATTTCTCCCTGGCTCTGAATGGGCCTGATCTACCCCTTAACCAATTTCCACAGCCAGAGGACTAAGACTCCCTGGCTCTTCAGTCCTGTGTCCTATGGCTTGTCTTGCAGCAGAGAGTGGAGTCAATTTTACTTGATGTTGATGGAGTAAAAGGAGGGTTGACTTCCTGCAGAAAACTCAAGGCAGAATTATGAGAAGTATAGAGAACAATGGCATACACTGAAAGCACACTGTCCCCTACCCAAGTGTTTGGATTGTAAAAACTTATCAGAATACTGTAGTGCTTTAAAACCACTGTTCTCAGGCATGATGGAAATTATGATTCTTGAATCACTGGTCAGGGAAGAAATTATTCATAATAGATATGAAATTATTGGGGGCCAGGGATATAGCTCATTGGTGTAAGCATCTGCCTGGCAAGTGCACAGTCCTGAGTTTGGTCCCTGGTACTGCCAAAAAAATTGATATGAAATTATTAAGATGATCTCTCAGTTTAGTATAAGGAAGCATCATTTTGCTGGTCAATACTGGCAAAACTTCTGAGCTGGGCTGAGGACAAGGCTCAGAGGTAGAGTGCTTCTGGCCCAGTCTGAGGAAGATTCTAGATTTGATCCCCAGAAACACTCCCTACAAAACAAAACCAACAAACAAAAACCCAAGAGATATAAGATGTATGTTGAATAGTTTATTTTTTGTAAGTTTTTTTGGGGCAAGTGTGGGTGGCTGAGGAGATCACATTCCTTCAAAGAGGTTTTACATGTTAGCGGTGATGATGATGATGTGGTGGTTGGTATAGCACTCAATATATGTTGAGTATTCAGTCTTTAGGTAGGTGGATATCTCCTGGGCCAAGCAGTATTCTAAGAGTCAGCAGATATTTTTGGAAGGAGGTAGAACTGTAAGTATTTTAGACTTTACAGGCCACATTCTGGCTCTATCATGGAGTCTTTTGCCTCCCACTATTTAAAAATGCAAAAGTCATTCTTGAATCACTTGTCAATAAGTGAGCAGTTTGGGCTTAGTGTGTAGGCATACTTTGCTGAAGGTGTCTAGAATCCAAGATACGAATCATTCACTGAATTTTAAAAAACAGAAATCTCTGCTGCAATGAAATTTTAGTTTTAGTGTTCATTTAATTCTCAGAAAGAGTCTAGCATGGATGTCACATTTGGTCCTATTTTAAAGATCAGCAAAAAGGTTAAGTTAAGTAACTACCCCAAAGTCACAAATCTAGTAAGAAGAAAAGGTAGGAGGTGAATCTAGGTTTGTGTCCAAAGCTTATGTTTTAACCTTTCTATTCTACTCTTTGTCACTTAGCTTTTCCTTCAAATCAATTAGTTAAGCAAAGACAGTGGAGAGCTCCCCTGTGAGAGTTCCCACTTTGGGGCCTAAAGTTGAGTGCAGGAGATGGTAGTCCAGAAAGAGACTGAAAGGTTGAAGAAAATCCAGGACAACACACAGGTACAGAAGCCAGGAATGGAGAGCATTTTGAGAAAAATAGCAAATGCTTCCAAGAGGCCATATGAAGCAGGAGATAAAATATGACTGAACTTGGAAACATGGAGGCTTCTCGTGCTCTTAGCGAGAGCTCTTGTAATGTAGCCATGGGATGGAAGCAAATTCAGAAGGGATGCAGGAAAGAGCGGAGTGAAAGGAAATAGAGGCTGGGTTTGCAGGCAGATCACATTCCTTGAACAGTGAAAATATGGATGGGAGGGAAGATGGGAAGTGGCATTTTGTGGTTTCTTGTTTGTTTTTTGTGGTACTGGAAAATGAACCCAGGAGTGCTCCATCACTTAGGAAGAGAATATCCATATCTAGCCCATCTCATTTTTTTTTTAATTTGGAACCAGAGACACAGGAAGTTGCCCAGTTTGGACATGAACTCATGATCTTCCTGCCTCAGCTTCCCAAGGAGCAGGCATTCCAGGTTTGTGCTATCACATGGAGCTGAAGTATTTAAAATAGAAGATACTAAATTTGTTTGTAGATTTGTGAAATATGTACAAGGAGAAAGAGGATGATGAAGAAGTGGAACAGGCAGAGAGCATCAGAGTCAGTGGGGTCCTTCCAAATGATGAAGGGAGTGAGTCTGGGGCATAGGCAGAGGACTCAATCCTCATACACAGGGGAGGTCCACTTCCTCAGTTGTAAGGGGTTAGTTAGAAAGAGCACAGATGCTAGGCAGAGTCTTGGATGCTTTTCTCCTTGCTGAGACAAAATTATCTGGCACTCAAAGTTCAAGGAAGAAAGGTTTATCTAGCTCACAGTTTGTAGAGGTACAGTTCACGGTTGGCTGGTGCCAAAGCAGGGTGGCATGGCGGAGGAGATCTAGTTCGTGGCAAGTAGGAGCCCGAACAAGCAAGCGAGGACAAGCACAACAATGGCAGCTCTTTTTCTGTCCTTTGTATTTTCACCACACTTAGCATAGTCCTTAATCCTAGTACTGCTGCCAGTCAATCCCAGCGTCACATCCTTGACCCAGCATCATGCACCTTGATCCAGCTGCTTCCTAAAAGCCCCACCATCGAGAAATGAAGCCGGGGGGCTGGGCTCAGACACAAACCATAACAGATAGCAAGGTCTGTGCCTTGTTAGCTAAAGGATGAAAGAACCACAAGGAGAGACCTCAACATTTTTTCTTGAGAATTGCATCTTTCCCTGGAGTCTGGTGGTATTTCTCTGGTCCAACCTACAAAGGGTAAGAAGGAAAAAGAGTCTGACTGAGCTGAACTCATGCAAATCGTCAAGTACTTCTATTTTCTGCTTTTATCTATTGCTGAAAATAATTCTTCTCATGAGCTTGGCAGACAAAAAGAAGCCTGTTCTTGGAAAAGAAAGAAGCATGCTGTTCAGAACGTAGTTCTCTTGTGTCCTAAGATTGAATAGGCTGGCAGCACTTGGGATGTTTATGTTGTGAGTCGGAAACTGTGAACAAGGCGGCTAGCGTTCAAGGTCTTGGCAAAAGAATCCTTACTGCAGGAGGCTCCTTGAGTGAGATTTGAAAAAAAAATCTGTAAAGGAATTCATCTAAAGCAAGCCTGAAACCCAAGCCAAGTATATAGAGGTTGTACCAGACCATCCACAGCTTAATATGTCTGTCTCTAACACACGATCACCCAGATGATAGATGAAAAATGAAACAGCTCTGATATATTTAAAAGGGACTCTTACTCATGTTTAGGTTGGTCCCAGCTCCTTAGAGATTCCAACATGGAAGGTTAATCCTCGTATTTTTCATATCATGTATCCTAAGCTCTAATTCTGTTGAATGATATTAATAGGAAAAAAAAATAAGGTTAGTTTGTGTTTCCAATCTGCATTATTTTTGCTTTTAGGTTAACAAATGTAGAACATAGAGAACAAAGCTCCTATGAATTAAAGGAACAGGGATTTGAGTCACATCAATCAGAGATTTATAGGGGTTGAGAGGATATCGGAGATCCTTGATCGGACCACTTTTTGGTGTAGGCATCCTGGGCCTGTCTGTCTGCCTGCCTGCCTGCCTGCCTGCCTGTCTGTCTGTCTGTCTGTCTGTCTGTCTGTCTGTCTCTCTCGTATTTGGAACAGGATCCCACTGCTCAGCTCAGACTTGTAGTGATCCTCTTGTTTTTAGCCTCTCAGCATTGGAATTGCAGGCATGCACCACCACATCTCATCTCTGTGACCTGCTCAGCATGCCCAAGGGTGGGGACAATGTGGCATGTGGTGCCAAGGGATCTAATCCCTGCCCCTGAGTTTGCCTAAGCAGGTGCTTAGTCTGTTTAGTCTGCTGCACTATCTCACCAACCCTTTTGGCCCCTCAGTGTGCTCTTAAATAGCTGCAGTGGTAAGGGAATGCATCATCCTGCAGAGTGACTTCATTTTCTTGCAAGTCACTAATTCTGTGCTACTGGGTTATGCAGAATAGCAAAATCCTTCTCGGATATCAGAAACAGTTCTCTTGCCTTTCATACAGTACCACCTGGCTCTTGAGAGAATAAAGGTTGTGCATCATTCAGGTCTGGGTGTGAGTTGAATCCTAGTCCCCACTGGCAGTGTAACTTTTGGCATGTCATCTTTTCTCTCAGTGTATCCATTTTACATCTGTTAAATGAGAAACTTCTTGTGCCCACCTCACAGGACTGATGCATGTGAGCAGCAAGGGTCAGTGGCCTGACGTACCCCAGATATGTTTGGCTTGGGTTTCGGGCTTGCTGTTGCTTTAGACGAATTCCTTTATAGACTTTTACTTTTTTTTTCAAACCTCACTCAAGGAGCCTCCTGAAATAAGGATTCTTTTGCCGAGACCTTGAACGCTAGCCGCCTTGCTCACGGTTCCCGGCTCACAACGTAAACATCCCAAGTGCTGCCAGCCTATTCAATCTTAGGACACAAGAGAACTATGCTCTGAACAGCATGCTTCTTTTTTTTTTTTTTCAAGAACAAGCTTCTTTTTGTCTGCCAACCTCATGAGAAATGTTATTTTCAGCAAAGGATAAAAGCTAATGTTAGGACATTAGAACATAAAGGTCAGAATGAAGTGCTGTGAATTTTGAGGCTCCACATCCCATAATAAACTCCCTATTTCCATTTTCTGTAACCTTGAGCAGACTATCTCTTGGTATATCTGGTTCCTTGTGCACAAAACCCCATCTCATGGGGTTGCTGGGAAGTTATATGTAAACTGCTTAGAGATGTGTCTTACCTATAGCAAATACTCAACAGAGATTTAATATTTTAGTTATGAATCAATTAATTAATTAATTTATAGTGATTAATGTGGTGTTATTCTTTAGAGAATGTTGGTACCCAACTCATGTCTTCAATCCGACTTTCAGCAGGTGCGATCACTATATATATATATATATATATATATATATATATATATATTTATTTATTTGGTACAAGGTCTTGCTATGCAGCTCAGACTTGTAGTGTTCTTCCTGTCTCAGCCTCCCCAGTGCTGGGATTACAGGTGTGCACCACCATGCTCGGTTTCAGTGGTCAGCATAGCACGCCCAGGATTCCAGGGCCAGTGCGACATGAGGTATCAGGGATTGAATTGTGCCCTTGCTCTTGCCAGGCAGGTGCTTAGACTGCTGAGCTGTCTCCCCAGCCCCTATGATCACCTCTTGTTATGACTTAACAATTGTACCTAGCAAATTAGTTAGTAGTCACTTTATCATGCCTTGCTGATTTTCCCTCATTAAAGAAATTATTGTAATTTTTCTGTTTCACAGAAACTGTTTCTGCAGTTTGGTTGGACTTCTTCTCTTTAGTAAAGACTTGTAGGCATACTGGAAATGGAAAACCAAAAGGAAGTTATTTATTTGGTACCATTAATGGGAATAGAACATATTACTTATTTCTTCAATTTCTGTAAAAAGCAGAAGTGTGGTCCAAGAATTTGGGCCCTGATTATCATCTTGAAAACTAACGGCCTCTGGGATCATCTTCATTTTTAACATCTTGTATCCATTGCTTTTCCATCATTGTCTACATAAAGTCTGGATTTACTAGATTTGAGTTATATGATTAAGGTAATCCTACCTGTTTCCTCAGGAGATTTTTGAAAACCTTAGCCCTCTTTTGTCATTGCCATAAAACAAAGTTTCAGAGTTATATCTTGTGAATGTTCAAGGGAGGCTACAATAGAGAAGTGTGATTGAACAATAAAACCAAAGTACAGTTTACTGATTCCTGGCATGTGCTTGCATTTTATGAGTACTAGACTTCATACCCCCAAATCAATCCATCTGGCAAGCTCTTCATGTATCTCTGCAGGGAGACAACCTCTGCTTTTGAAATGCTAACTTTCTGAGCTCACTCCGGTCCTTCCCAGAGGTCAAAGATATCAGAAAATAGAGGCTTCCTCTGAGTCTTCTGCCTTTCATGTGCTTGATGATTCTTGATGAAACTTAAAACGCTGCTTAGGTACCAACTAGATAGCACTGTTATCATATCTAATGTACCAGGTCCTAAGTGAAGACAGGAATTTGTGAAATCTCACTATAGTGTAACCAGAAGAGAACTTTGGTGGGCCACATCGTTACTTTTCCTGATTTGACAATTACAGGAAAGATAGATAAGGGCTGGACTGTATTGCTAAGATCTTTCCAGTTTTGGATCAGAAGGGCCATCCATTCTCCATTCATCCACAGACTTTTGCAACCAGGTCAACAAATGAGTTGGTCTGGCATAGTATATGCCCTCATAAAAAGTTCACCTGAAGCTGGACATCTGAGGAGGAGCTTGAATTTTGTTTTCCCAATTAGACTTAGAGAGACAAATTCATTGACAATTCTGTTTTGATGTTTCACAGGTGTGTCAAAGTCAATATGTACAAAAAAGACTCATACAATTCCTTTCCTAATATTTTCATTTTCCTCCTAGAGGTTATATCAGAAAATGGCAACACTGTTCTCCCATTGCTTAAATCAGAATGCAAAACTCTTATCTTGACCTTTATCTTTTAATTCCAAATCCTATTAATTCTACCATGTAAATATTTGTCACAATTATTCAGATCTCTATTTCCACTACCTCTTTCTTAATACTAGCAGTTAACCTCTCATTCCTGAATTGTTACAATAGTTTTTAATGTAAGCAGCCCCTAGGATGGCCTACTTTGATCCCTGCCTCCTCGTACACATGCAGTTATATCCTATCTTTCCGCTTGGGGATGGCATGGGTTTGGGTTTAGTGACTTGTTTTTAATCAGTGCAATGTGGGAAATTCTCTCTCTCTCTCTCTCTCTCTCTCTCTCTCTCTGTCTCTCTCTGTCTCTCTCTCTCTGTCCCTTTCTCTGTCTGTCTGTCTGTCTGTCTCTGTCTCTCTGTCTGTCTGTTTCTGTCTCTCTGTCTGTCTGTCTCTTTCTGTTTTTCTCTCTATGTGTGTTTCTTTGTGTGTGTTTCTCCCTCTCTGTCTTGCTCTCTCTCTGTTTCTCTCTCTGTCTTTGTCTTTCTCTTTCTCTGTTTCTCTATCTCTCTGTTTCTCTTTCTCTCTGCCTCTCTCTATATCTCTGTCTCTTTCTCTCTCTCTCCCCCCCTCTTTGTGTGTGTGTGTTTCTCTCTCTTTCTCTCTCCCTTTGTCTCTCCCTCTCCTTCCTCTCTGGCTCTTTCTGCTTTCTCCCTCTGATAAAGCATACTACAGTGTGGTGAGATTCCCGGAGCGCTTCTGATCAACGTTCAGTGTCGTATTGAGCCTTTCAGTCTAACAGCTGGAAACAAGTTCTATTGAACCCAGAAACAATTTCTTTTCTTGCATTTGAGTCTTGAGGTGCCTGTAGTCCTGGATGATGCTTCACAGTTTGGCAGTGACTGAGCCAGAGGAACCACTGTGTTGCAGTCTAGTTTGCTGAGTTACAGAAACTGTGAGATAATAAATGTTATTTCAAAGTGTCAAGTTTTGGAATAATGTTTCACAGTGCAATGAAGGACTGCTACAGCTTCCTAGCTGGTCTTCTTAGATCCATTGTTAATGTCCACCACTCTGTAGTAAAATATTAAGCAAATAAATCTGGCTTGTTTAGTCTCTTTCAATGCTTCTTTATTGCCTCCGTGATGAACCCCAAAGTCCCCAACATTTGGTCATTTTGACTCTCTGTTGCTCTCCAGCCCCGACTCCATCTCTTTCTCTCCTTGGATTCTTATTCTGCCAGTTAATCCTTCTTGATTTCTCATGCTTCCATCTTTGTTCTCAATTCTAGGCCACTGCACCTGTTCTTTCTGAAAGTTTCTTTTCTTTTAGTCTTCCCTTAGGTACTTGCATGGGAATGTTAGGTTTTAGCTTAATCTTTGCTTTCCCAAGCAACCCTTGAAGACTAGGTCAAGAGTGGCTCTTCCCATAAGGATCTTTACTCATCATTATGAAGATTTCCTTATTTGCCCCTTGATTTAACTCAGCTAGAAGCTCTGTGATGTCACTGGCAGTGTCATCATGGCCCTTGCTCTGCGTGCAGCACCTGGCACAGCCTGGGTGCAGTAGTACTCACTGTACAAACTGTTGAAGGGGGAGGGAAGTTTAATTTTTTCCCAAAGGGACATTTAACTGTTCAGGTACTTCTTGGGCACCTCAACTTCAATTTTCCCTTCACTTCCGGAAACCTTGGCTTTGAAGTTTGTGTTGGACTGGCCTTCTTTAAAAATTTAATTAATTAATTGTTTTATTCTTTCAATACAGGGTTTTAATTTGTAGCTCAGACTCATAATGATCCTCCTGTCTCAGTCTTCCCAGAAGAGGCATGCACTACCACTCCCAGTTCCAGGGCCAGCACGACATTTGGTACTGGGAATTGAACTCGGGACCTTGCGCTTGCCAGGTAGGCACTTAGAGTGCTGAGACATCTCCCCAGCCCCAGCCTGGCTTCTTAGTGATTTTCTATCCTTCAAGGAATGTAGTTATTAAAAGTTAAGCTGCAGATAGAAAAAATGATGCCCCTTTTGTCATTTAAACTTGTGAGTGTGTGAGTCATTTAAACTTGTTTAAGGGCAATGGCGGAAGACAGCAGGCTCTGTCAGTGCGCTCTTTCTGGCACCAGAGAGAACTAGAAAGTACTCCTTCATTTTTTAACATTTCAGGCTTATTGTAGCAGAGAATGGTAAATGAGATTACTCTGACCAGAACGGCAGTTTCAGTAAATGCTTTGCTCTGCTCAGGGCTTATAGTTTCACGAGAAGTTAGTCTTAGTTACGGCTTGTGTGGAGGACTTCAAATATGTGAAAGAGTATCATTTATGAAGTTTAATCTTCCAACAAAGCTCCACTCCATGTCACGTTGGCCAATACTTACAGACAAGAATGAATGATTTCCACAATATGCCACATTTTTTGAAGATTGCTAGGGACAGCACATTTGAAATTTTATATGGGATGTTAATATTTTATGGACCTACAAGAACAGCTGATAATTAGCACACAGGCAGATCCAAAACAGTGTGCGCTGAAGCTGAACCAGGAGACTGTTGGTGTGGGAAGCAGACACTTTCTACTGTTCCTTGATTATTTCCCGAATCTCCATGACTCTTAATGTGCAGATTTATTAGAGCTGCTGCTTGGTCCTGTCTCCCTTATAAAAGCACTTGAGAAGCACACTAAAAAGGTGGCACAGTATTGTGCTGGAGATGGAGCTACCGCACATGGTCTTGGGTAATATGATGGGGAAGGACCACTGCCATCTAGCAAGTAGATATCTGACATAGCCTACAATGTCCAGTAACCAGAGATGATGTGAGTATTGATTGGCCTTGACTTTTTTTTTAAAACATTTTTTTAATTTTTATTTATTTATTTATTTAGTGTGTGTGTGTGTGTGTGTGTGTGTGTGTGT
>NDGM011190630.1:0-12665 GCA_002564305.1 Octomys mimax
TTTTCTTCTCTCTGTTAGGTTGTCTGTTGATGTCGGAATCACATAATGTTCAATATGGCAAGGAGTTCATAGCCAATCTTGTCCTGCTCTATCACACTATAAAAAAAAAAATCAAAGTGAACTGTGGGATATCACTATAATTCCTAACAGCAGAAAGCATGGTCACACATAGTAAACAATAAAAATAGAAATCAAAATGCTTTCTAGTTAACTCACACCTAAAGCAGAAAATTAAATTAACTAGACTTCTTTCATCCCAGGTTATTCTAGTTAATTTTCCTGTAACTGGAGTAAAACATAGCACAAATCTCAGAACACTTTTTTTTTTTTTAAATAAGATTGCAGAATCGAAATGCATTGCAGGTTGAGATGAATGAACAGAGCTGAGAACATCTGAGCTGACCTGAACTTCCTCGAATGGGTGGCTTGGGAGTGATGGCCTATTGACCCTACTAGCTCCCCATCCTAAGGTTAGGCCTGACACTTGTTTTTACATAGAACACCCTCCTAATGTTGACCTTCAGTTTTGGAGAACTGAAATCAAAGTTGTTAAAGTTCTAAGGAAGCTGTTTTATGCTGGACACTTTATCACAATGAAGAACCCCCAAAGGAGAAGGCTAGAAGGAGAGAATCAAACTAGATTTTACCTGTTCAACTTATAGTTTCTGCAGAACAACCCGCTCAGGCCTGCCTCCTGTCCCTCTCTCTCAGACAGGAGCTTTCTTTCCCTCAATAAATATATTCTTCTCATAAAAAAGAAAGAAAACTTATAGGTTACAATTTCTTTGGATATACAAACTTAAGGTCAAGACGTATTCTCTATAATTTATGTGTATCCTAGATGTCAGAATTATTTTGGATGTACTTGTTCAGAAAGATGCCTACTGGCTTTCCTGTCTGAAGAAAGCATATTTTGTTTTAGCCTATTTTATTGAATAAGTACAAATTCTTTTTTATTTTAAAGAGATTAAAAATAGTAAAATGAAACAAGTTTCAAAATAAGATGATAGGAAATTAACAGTGGTTATTATATTGTATATTATTTTTTGAAAGTAGTTGCTCTAAAACATTCTATACTTACATTGCATAGTAGAAAAATAGAACCTTAGAAACGAGTTTCCAGTTTTGCATAACCCTGTTGATTATTCACTGAAAACACAATTATTATGAATAATAACATTGGACATAATGTTAATAAATATTATTAAGTGGGCTCTATGCTTGAAAATTTACCAGGTATTTTACCTACAATATTTAATTAAATTATCATAAAAATCCATTGAGATAGAAGCTGATATTTGACCAAGAAGTTCATTGATCTCTGTTGGGCCAGAAACTACACTAGCTAGGCTGAGATCGGACTTGACCCTGGCAAATTATGGAGCCTGGAGGGAGGTTGATGCTGTAGCAGTTTGCGGTAGGAGGAAGGAAGAGGAGAAGGGGTTTCTGAGAGTAAAACAGGGTTGTGCTATCTCTACTGCACCTAAATGTCATTAGAAATTTAGTGATTTTACTCCCAGATTGGTAAGCTGGCATGGACTCCGTGAGTGGGTTGTGAAGCAGAGAAAAAGGAGGACATCCATGAAAGCTGATTTTCAAGATCAGAAGCTGGCATTTGAAATTTCTGATTGAACTTCAGGATATTTCAAGCCTCCATCCCAGACAACTCCCTTCAGCCTGCATGAGCTCTAGAGCATAAATTAGTTGAAAGAGTTTCTGCATTGAATTACTATGCAAACTTTCTCACTCCCAATTGTCTGATTTTAATGCTTGCAGGAAAAAAATCTTATACATTTGGTGACATTTTCTTAATTCTGGCCAACAAGGCCTTTACCTGGAGTTCTTTCAGGTAATTTAAATCCAGTAGCAAGCAGTATCCAAGTCCATTGTCACTCACACAGTAGTAGAGTGAGGTCTTGCCCTTTATGCAAAATTTGTTAAAAATGTCCATCTATGAGGAATATCCATTTCATCCTCTGAGCCACAGGTGGCTTTGAGTACTTCTGCACTCTCTCATTTTCTTCCTTTGAATATTTATGCCTTCTTACCCATTGATTTTTGAGAGAAGTGTATAGAAGTTGATTGGCAGTGCCAGCAAACAGGTAATGGGAGAACCTGGCCTCAGAATGTGAATGAGTCAATAACGACAGAACTGTGCCTCGTGTGACTAATGCATATGGAGTGAGGAAGCTCTAGGGCCCATCCCCTGGATGCAGTCCTCGGCAGTGTTGATGCCAGTGGGCAGAAAGGGGTGTTTTCTTGTGTTGTGAAGAGGACCTTAGGATGCTCATCTTTCTCAGTATTCACTGGGGTATACCATTATCGAGCCTTTAATTGCAGAATGAAGTTGCTTTATAGAATCTAAGAAGTAGTCATTCATTAGAGGCATTTCCACTACTGAGTATGTTTACTGTCTAAGTAGTGGACTTAGGATGGAAGCAGTATACCTTGCTGACTTTATTTTCCATGCAGAAAAAATGATCATTTCTACCACTGAAAGTCCAGCTCCTTCTCACCTACTGCTCTTTCAAATTCTATATTTTCCATAGTTTTTTTAAACTTGAGGGAAAATTTTGTTCACATAAATCTGAACATAACTGCAAACCTAACATTCACAATATGTGAAAAGTGAAACACTCACCACACCAATCCATGATTTGTTTCCTAGGGAGACAAAGCAAACAAACAAAATGTTATATTAGATTTCCCACTCACATCACCACATTAAAGAAGTGCAGTCTTCATAATGTTGATCTTGTATTTTATAGTCACTCTTACAGGAAAAGGTCTCCAAAAGCTCTTGTTGAGTGTCTGAGTAAAAACACGTATGCATTCACATGTAAATTGGTCTGCTCTTGACCTCTAGTTGTGTATAAATTGTGGTAGCAAGGTATGCATTTCATTATACACAGAAGAAAAAAAAAAAGGTAAAAATGGCCATGTAAGGCCACAGAGGAGGAACACAGAGCTCTGTATCTGTTGGCAATCATACATTATATATGTGGAAATCACTAATAATCCAGTTGAACAGTTATTTCAGCAGCACAGAGAATACAGCCTTGGTCCTGCTAAGAGAAAATCTTACAGTACTGGAATTCCTAGCTTTGGGAAAATTTCTAACAAAAATGTGAAGCAAAAGTGAGAAGAACAAACACGCAGGATTAGTAGGAAAAGGAAAATGTAGAATGACAGGAAAAGCAAGTCCCAGAGGAGATGACAAGAGACTAAAGAGGGGCGACAGATGTGTGTTTTGTCTTTGTGGGGCAGGGGAAAAGTGCCTTCTGAGCAAGTTGTGACACTCCAGGAGAAGTCATTGACCAGCTCCCTCATTTATTTCATAGAATAATCCACTGCATTGGAAACTCCTACTCCATTATTCATTGGAGTTACAACAGAGTCACCTCTAATTTCTTTTGTCTATTTTGCCAAAAGATTGAGATACAGATTCTATGAAGTTCAACAATACACAAAAATGTGACTATTTGTACTAGTGATGACAGTTGACTTCTGCTTCTTCTGGTGTCCTTCATACAAGGACATCTCTTTGACAGTTTGCTGTGTGGTTGGGCCACACTGGGGTGCATCACACATTGAAATCCCTGATAGGATTAGAGCAACTTCAAAACAGTGTCAAATATTTTTTAAAAAATGTCCTTAGAAAGTATCATCTGGAAATAGAGTGCACATCTTCAAGTTCAGAGAGCAAGATTCTAAACCAAAATTAGCTTCCTGCTCTTCCCAGACACTGCTGTGCTTTTATTTTTCTTAAGTAGAATTAAAGCATAAGGTCAGGCCCTGAGCATAATTTTAAAGTAGACAAAATTAGCTCTTTCATTTTAGCTCACTAAAGTGGGAAATGACATTTGCCTTTATGCTTATACCACTGACTGCTATTTTCAGAGCCAGTTCCTGACTCCAGTTAGGACAGAACACAGTCAAGTGTGACTGGCTGGGCAGCCTGACCTTGGTTCCTAGCATGAAAAGGGTATCCACCTCTGACTACAGGTGACTGAGTACAGAATGCCGTGCAGCGTTTGGTTTTTAATGAATGATGTTGGTTAGATCAGCCGAGTGAAAATGTGACACGTGGCCTTTGCTTGCCATTGGTCTTCTGGGAAGGACCTCTTCATACCTCTTGGACAGCTTCTTGGCAGTTTTCAACAAGAATGTCTTCATCAACATTTAAACAGGGATGTCTGTTCAGACATGAGTTTTATTTCTGGTATGTTCTATCAATATCGTTGTGCTATGTACTTCAGTTTTTAAAGCATCAGTTTCCTCATCCTTGCTCCAAGATAACAATGGCTTCCTCGTTGAATGGTTGTGTTAACAGGAATTACAAACCAATCACTGAAAGAACAGTATTGGGTATCAAAAGTCATTGTCCCTAGCATTGTCATTATCATTGTTATTCTTCTGACTTGTTACTTAGTTCTGGTTCCTCTTATGTTTCACTTTTAAAAATTATCATCCTTATTGGTAGATGTTCTCAGTACATAATGGAATTATATACATAACACATATTTTTTAATCCTCTTTTTTTCCTCTCTACTTTCCCCCATCTCTTAGATCCCTTCCTCCTTTGTGAAAAATCTTTCATTTTGCTGTTTCTATTTTGGGTTTCTCATATAATAGAACGCATGTGATATTTAAGCTTGTATGTCTGTCTGATTTATCTCACTTAACATTACAGTCTCAAAGTGCATCTATTTTTGTGCAAATGACTCAAGTTTATCCTTTCTGGAATAACGATACTCTATTGTGTATAAATGCCACATTTTCTTTATGTATTCATCTGCTGCAGTCATATAGGCTACTTCCAAGATTTAGCTATGATGAACTGTACTGCTACAAGCATCAGCATGTATGTATCACTGTATATGATGCCTTTAATATTTTGGAAAGATGCCTAGAAGGGGAACAGAGTGCAGAGACACCCAACAGGCAGGACTTGAATTCATGATCCACTTGTTTCTGCCTCTCTATATTATAGGATTACAGGATTTCTCCATGGGGCTTCCTTGTCAGAAAAGCTTTTAAATTCATTTTTAATTCATTTTAAGAGTTATTTCTAGAGGGTCGGCCAAATAGCCCAGCGGATTAAAGTGCCTGAGAGCAGGTGCAGAGGACAGGGATTTGATCCCTGGGCCTGCTGACACTGCCTCCGGGGCACATTGGGAGGGCAATTGAGACTGGGTGTGGTGGCGCATGCCTGTAATCCCAGCTCTTGGGAGTCTGTAAACAGGCAGATCACTATGAGTCTGATCTAGTAGTGAGACACTGAACACCCTGTAGGCCCCCTACACCCCCTGAAAAAAGTTATTTCTAGGACTGGTGAGATAGCTCAGCAGACTAAATGCCTGCCTGGGCAAGCGCAAGGACTGGGGTTCAGTGCCCCATACTGCATGCAGCACTGGCCCCAGCCTCAGGTGAGGTGAGCTAGTGAGCAAGTCCCGGTGTGGTGGTGCATGCCTATAATCCCAGTGCTGGGGAGGCTGAGACAGGAGGATCACTGCAAATCCGAGCTGTGTATTGAGACCTTGCACCAAATACATAAAAAATTTTTAAAAAGTTTTAAGGTCTCAATCCTAATTCCAAGAACTTCCGAGGACAATGACTGTGCAGTGCCTAAAGCCCAGGGTGGGGTTCAGTATAGTACTATTATTGTTTTTGTGGTCAGGATAGCATTTTATTATAATTAGCTGCCCCATAATTATTATGCTCCAAGCATGATGCTCAGTGTTTCAATTATATTTATAATTTCTTTAAGTGAACTTCTAGCATAAAGTAAGAAATCTGAAACTCAGGTAGAAATAGAGAATATTAAACCTGATTATCATGTAGCTGATCTATGATAATGCTCGAATCTGAACCAGTATCATCAATGTTCTTATTTAATTCTCAGATCACAAATCATTTAAAAATATAAAATTCAAAATGAATTAATAGTGGCCAGCCATATAGCTAAGTGGACAGAAGTGCCTGCTTAGGGAGGTGCAGGGACTGGGGTTCGATCTCTGGCTTGCTGTGTGGGCCCCACCCCCACGGCGCCGGAGATGGTGATCGAAACTGGGCATAGTGGTGGTCTCTTGTAATACCAGCGCTTGGGAGGCTGAAACCAGGAGGAGCACTATGAGTCCAATCTATGTAATAAGACCCTGTACTAAATACATTTTTTTGAAAAACATGAATTAATATTAGGAATAGCTGTAAAGCATTTCTCTGTCAACTTGTTCTTTTAGTTTTGTTCAATACCCTCTTTTCTTTTCCTTCTTGGATTTAGAGGGAGAATAAGGTTTATGAAAGAGTAGTTGGAGTAGAAGGAAGAGCAGTAACAAGCAACAGCAGGGTGTGTGTCATAGAAGCAGCACCAAGTCATTGGGGAATAATGGAAAAATATGGGGGACATCCTCTGGCAACCCTGCTATGGCACTCTCCATTCCTGTGGGTTTCTTTTTTCTGTTTTCCTCCTGTGTTCTTCAGTTCTTGAAGAATTCTAATCCTGATTTTCATAAACTACCAACTATGACTTTAAGTGATAATATCTTCAAAGGTTCTCTATCCCTGAAGGGGTACTTTCATTTTAATAGAAGACATTTTGCAGACTAAAAATATTTCTGGATCAAAAGCAATGAATATTTGATGGTGGGTTTCTGGCACCAAGTTAATTTGTGAAGAGAATACCTCTGGAATAATGGCCAGAATATGCAACTCTTTTTCTTGTTATGATCTTGGTCATGTGCTTTAAACCATAGAATTTAAAGCAATGGATAAAGATATAAAGAAAAAGGAAAAGAAATAAGAGGATCTGATAAGATTGAGTGGTCTTGCTTCATGTCCTGATGATTTTCCGATACCAAAGTCTAAGCCATTTTATCTCATTTGATAAACTGAGCCCTGAACAAAAACTAGAACCAATGTAATTCTTAACTAGTCCTTCAATCCTGGCTAGCCTGGAGCTCTGTGTTTCGGCATCACAGATGACATGCTCCTAGTTCTTCTTCCTAAACCCTTAGCTTTTTACCTTTGCATGTGCACTTAATATCATTGGGACATAGGCAGATTTTGATCCTAACTCTGCCATTCATTAGTCAAGCAGACTTGAATAAATTACTTTTTCATTTTCAGTCTCAAGTTTTGGTTCACCTTAATTTGGAAAATAAGGTGAATTTTTTTGAAGTATTAGCTTCTTTACAAGGCAAAATACTGGAGTGCAGATAAACCTGAAGGCTTTCAGTAGAGCATACAGCTAAGTGGAGGCTTTGCTATGATACATTAGTTCTGTCTTGCATGAGAATCTGGAATAGTAGTACAGACCAATGATTGACAGATACTCTTCTCTACCAAATCCCCAACCCATTTCCTGAATCTGCTAGTCTGGGTGCACAATCTCCTTACACAATGTTCATGTACTGTCCTGTGCATGTTGGACCTCTATGCCACTGATCATCTGGATTTTCATATGCCCCTTTTGATTGCTGAGGCTCATCTTGAAGCTAGCTATCATTGCTATCATGTACACCTCACTCTAAACTGGGTAGCTTACATTTACCCCCCATCTCCACAAGGAGGGATGGTCGTTGGAAGAGAAAAAGAGAGAGTTCTATACATCGAGAACTCTATCTGTGGACCACAGGGCTAGAAATAAAAGATGTGAAAGTAATTCAGAGTGTTGTCTCTGGCCTTTATTTAAGTTATGACAGTCTAGTCAAATAGGCAAGATGGTAAAGTACATCTCACCAAGAATTTGAATGACTACCAAGGACATCTAGTTGGAAGTGGGAAATTTGGTCATAAAGAATCAATAAATATTAGGCAACTATGCAAAAACATTGCTTCGTCAAACTTACTTCTGTCCTTTTACTTTTGTGAGAAAACATAACAATTACCTGAGAAAAAGAGTATTTCCCAGCAAGAAATGCTTTTCTCTTTAAAGAATTCTTCTTCCTGGGAAGAAAATGAGACAGAGTCACAAAGCTGTGTTTGGAGACAAATACATAGACTTGGAAACAGGACAATTCTCAAAAGTTCCAAGAAGTTTTCACAAAGATGAATCTATTTTCTTTGAAACATAACACAATCAATTTTTTTCTACCTACACAATTATATCCCAGGCTTTGTATGCTTGAATAATTAAATAAAATGAACTAAACTAGTATTTAGACAAATAATATATTTTAATGAAAGCCTTCAAAGTGAAATTAAGCCAATGCTTGGTTTCTTTGAACAAACATGTATTAAGTGAGGCCCACACGTATTCGCCACTGCAGACCCTGATACTGGAGTAAATACAGTTATAATCAAAGCCAGAGCTTTTGCTTTATTTTTCATCCCAACCCATGAATCCTAATTAAAGCCATATGAATGAACTTCAGCTATTAATTTTACATAACCTGATATACATGCAGTGCAGAATAAACCTAGAGTCCTTTAACCAAATTAGAGAAGTTAACTGTAACGGGTATATTTGTTGGCTGGGGCCTAACATATAATTTACTTAAACCAATATTAGAATTGAAACCAATGTATCTGTATTTTAACCACATACATTTCCCAGCATATGTTATTGTTACATAAATAGATACATATTCCTCTTGAGTGCTTTATATTCATGAAACCAGGGAATTAACTGCGTTCAGCAGATGCGAGAGAATAATCACTCCACCTTCCACTTCCTTTTTTTCCATTTTTAAATATAAAGTTTACAAAAACACTTTTGTGAAACAAGTCAGCTAGGGAAACAGAACAGAGAATCTGATGCCACAGAATTAATGAGGGTGTCACTCTCTATGGTGCAGAATGTAAGTGTGGGATTTGAGGGCTGCATATTGTGTTCTAAATTTGCAATGAACTTGTATGATCTTGTATAAATCACTCAGCTCAATGGAGCTTCATTTTTTTCTAACTTGTGAATGTGGTGCTTTTGGTGGCTTGTGATTAGATGTCTCTTAACAAAGCCTTATGCAGTTGTAGAGGGGCATTTGCAGAGCTGGCTATATCTGGAGTGTGTGACTCTGGAACTGATTCATGGTGCAATGGTTCTAGGGTACTAGGATTGAACATGTGAGTGCTATACCTCAAGTAGCCTGGGTAAGGTATAGGGGACAGAAAAGTCTGTGGTATGAACTTCTGCCTGGCTTGAACTCTTTGTCCCCTGCAGTGTCCCTGTGCCATGCCATCCTACCTTGGAGCCAACCGATTATGGACTGAAACCTCTATAAACTGTGCTCTAAATAAACCATCCCTCTTTTAACTTTGGGTGTCAGGTATTTTATGTCAGCTATAAGAGAAATAACTGACATAGAGCCTATATACTTCCCTAATGGAGTAGAAGAACGAAAAGCAGACAAATATGTAAATAGACTTCCAAACAGTTTTTTAAATCATTACACAGATGATAGATTTTATAGTTACATATAATTCCCACATCATTAGGTTCAAGAAGTACTTGTCAGTGGCAAATAAAATCATAACTCTGAAGCATATCATATCATATCATATCAAGCTCCACTGTATTTTTCTCCTTTTTCACAGCAGTTTTGGGCAAGAATGGCATTCTGAATGGCCAGCTCTTTCCACTACATCTATTCCATATATGAAGCCTTGCTATACATTTCTTGGGCCTCTTCAACAGGCAACAGTTTCACAGCCAAGACAGAAGAACAGAGGATACTTATTATCTATTATCAGTTATTCTTTATGTGCTCCAAATGCATGGAAAATGTAACAGGACTTTTATCATGAGCAAGTAAAAAAATAAAGAACATATATCTCAGTTAAGTCCTGAATAAATGAGGAGCACATCTTACAGGGAGGAAGAGAAATGTTTCATTCATTTTAGACAAAGTTCAATAAAGAAGAAGAAATCAATGTTAATTTTGCATGTCCAGAATAAGACTGAAAGAAATCTAATAGATATTCAAGAGAAGACTGAAGTCCTCGTAGGAGATCATGGTCTGTGGATTTGCAGCCGACTTTGCCACTGAAACTTTCCAATCCAGCATTTCAAGGATTTTACTAGGTAAAAATGAAGGAGGTAACCAAACATTTTCTGTAGTGTTGCTTTTCTTCTTTCTTGACTGTTCCACATTTTTCTCTTTCTGAGAAAATGTCCCTACTCTGGACATATTCTTTTATCTAGTCCAACAGCTTCCAAATTTTGTTTTTAACAACCAATTACATTAAAAATGCAACCTGTGACTATACATATCCACATATGTACATTTATATAATAACAATTTCTAGTCAAGTTCTTATCCTTACTGCATGTAATACCTAATGAATTTTTAAAATTTGATTATATTTAATTGTGTAATGAGTCATTAAATATTATGATAGCTAGTGAAGATTATGTTTTTTTTAAATTTTTTGTGTCTGATACACTGTTTTACTACACAGCTCAGACTTGTAGTGATGCTTCTGGTTCAGCCTCCCTAGTCCTGGGCTTACAGGCATGTGCCACCATGCCTAGGCTCAGTGGCTGGCTCGCATGCCCAGCATGGTGACCTCATGGTATGTGGTGCCGGGGATCAAACCTAGGTCCTTGAGTTTCCCAGGCAGGTGCTTAGTCTGCTGAGCTTTTTCCTCGGCATTATAATGGTTAACTAATGAGTAAACATCTACAGTTTCAAAAAGACTGGCCTAAAAAATGTTTATTTTCAAAATATCTCTCAAATTCACTGAAGAAACAGAAAAGAATATATACTCACATGAACACTGAATGATATGAAATCAATGACTTCCTTTTCTGGAATGCTTTTTGTTCATTTTATATTCTATAGGAGTTGGAGAGCCATGGTCTTTAGGGTTAGAGTTAATGGATGGACAATGAAGAATGATTCAGATAACTTATGAGTTCCAATTTTTCTCATCCACAAAAAATAAATTATGTCCATTTAATGTACATTCTGAGAGTGAATGTATATAAGACTTTATATGTGGGCAATAGATAATGGTTTATACATGCGTAGTCCCCTAGTTCTAACTTTTCTTATTTTATCCTTTTTTCCCCTTTTGAGAAAGTAGTGATGTAGAAAAACTGAAGGACTGAATTTGAAATAATTATAACATATAAAATACAGGTAGTTATTGAATTTGCCAAGAAGGAAGGCCAAGTTTTCATGAGAAAGCTGGAAAAAAAAAAAGACAGAAAGAAAAAACCAAAAAGAAAATATTTTCAGTCACTGATCTGAAAAACTTTTTAATGGAAAATGTGGCAGAGAAAGACCAAATGGCATTTGTGGCTTTAAACAGCTACAGCCCTACAAGTTATAGGATCTCCTGTTTGCTTTATATATTTTTTTCTTGTTATCTTTCTAGCCTAATGGAAGCTCAAATTGGAAGTAAGTCCTGGCAGTAATTATCTGTAAACCACATTAATCCAAGCAACATGATTCTCAGGAACTTTTAATACAGGTTAGTCCTAGGAAAACAGGAGATACTTGTTTTCCTACAGCCCTTCTTTGGCTCTGCCTCTCACTCTCCTTCTTTCATTTCCAAGGGCCCTGTATTCTCTTACTGTCTTGAAATTTTGTGAGCTCTTTTGTAAGATGTGTAATCAAGATCAATATCTATCTTTGCACCATGTTATTAATCCAAGGACTCATGTTATTAATCATAATGACAATTTTTTTTCTCTCCCATATGCACTTAAATGACTTTTTTTTTTTTTTTAGTAGTTAAAAGCGATCAAGTAAGACTGTTACTTGAATTAGGAGATATGCACATGATTGCTGACAAAAAAAAATAGCTTTTCTAATTTTGGCCAGGGATGCAAAAAAGTGATAGCTCTTAAACTTCAGTTTACTTCTGGATCATGTTTAGGGCGCCTTTAATTCTGGCTTTTACTTCTGTTGCAGAACTGGAGCTAGAAAGATCCTGGAGTTTTGGCCTTCTTTTCACAAGCAATTCCAGGTTGTTTCAATTATGTTTCTGATCAATATTTTGAGCATTTCTGCCATATTCATGAGTCTTACTTACAAAAGAGAAGATGGAGAAATATTTAAATATTATTTAATTTTTAATTTTTTTTCTCCTAAAGTTTCATTAAGAAAGAGCCTATAAAATTGGTACTTTGAGCCCAACTACTTTTGAGTGTTCAACTTGGGCAAAAGATGTCAGGAATGCCTCTTATTAGCATGCTATGATCTCTAAGTGGGGTCTGGGTTTTCACAGAAATGGCTCCATCATGACTCGTTGGAGCCTTATGGTACATGGACCTCAGACTAGACTCTCCAATGAGACAGAATATCACCACTAATAATCATATCATTTAACCTTGGAATCACATTGATCTTTGAATACTGCATAGTCCAAACCATTGTGTTCTCTAAATGAGAAAACCAAAACCCAAAGAAGGCAAAATGGATATAAAATCACAGAACACAATTTCAAACTTAACTTCTCATTTGCATTGTGTTGTGCAGCAGGGTAAATTATGAATTCTTTTCCTATTTTTTTAAGAGAAGATTTCTGGCAGAACAGCAAAATTCATAGATCTAATATCTACTGCTTCATGTTGTTAGGATTTGTGCTTAGATCTTCTCTCAAAGCCCCATGCTGTCATAGTTGGGGCTTTCAAAGGTAGTGGGATCAAGAGAGTGTAATGCTGGACTTGATTCATGATGCAATACTAGACACAAGGGCACTAGGATTTTTTTTTTTTT
>NDGM011190632.1:4266-17416 GCA_002564305.1 Octomys mimax
AGAGCGAGAGCGATTGAGGTTTTGGATGTGGTACATTTTCCCTACGACTTTAGGCTTGAAATTGGAAGGAAATAAGTTTAACTAACAGTAGAAGATAAGCACACCTTGAACTTGAAACATGACTATTCCTTTTTCAGTGAAGTCAGTTCTAGAGTTTTAATTTGTTCGATCGTTGCTGAAGCCCTGCTCGCCTTACACACAGTGCCTCACTGCATTCAAGCTTGTTTCATTATCACACTCAGTAAGCTGGAGCTGCTCGGTGGCTCTGCAATTAATCTACCTGAAGTTTTGCTTCTTTTCCTTATATTTAAATCAACATGAAGAAGCCAAATAAAATTTAGGGGTACAAGTCCACAAGAACAGCAACCTCAATGAAACTCAAGGGCTAATTTTGTGCTAAATTTTCTCTTTCCTGGAAATCGTGAGCCCAGTACCCTTCCCTCCTCGCACGTAGCTTTCTGACCCAGTGGCATTCGCTAAGTAGAAGGCGCAAGTGCCTGGTAGTAGTGACTCAGTAGATAGACACTGCACTGCGTCTAAGGAGTCACCATTTCTAAAAGTTTGCCTTGTTCCTGATTTATGATTTTGTCTGCTTTTCACTTGATCATCTCTGTGGCTTAATGGCAAATTGGAAGCACTGAAAGTTAGGCTGCACAAAAGCCAAAACAGTCTATGTTGCGGCATCTATCTCTACTGAGCTTCTACTACAGTATTATCTTCACCATACATTTAAATCTTCACTTTGAAAATTTGTACACTTTCCACGTATTCCTCAGGAGGATGTCGTATGTGTTAAGCAGATGTAACTGCAAGCAAAATGGATGCACGTGGTTGATACCATACAATAGTGAAGTTACCACTTATGTATATATAAATCTTTCTCATTGTCATCATTTTGTCCCCAGTTGCTTCTCCAAATATGTTTGCACAGATTTGTCCCAAGAAGATTTCCTGAAAATAAGTGTATGGTAATTTTTGAAAAATCTATTAATTTCTCAATGTTTGCTCAGAGTATTTGGGATTAATGAACACTTCTAATCACCTTGGATAAAAATAACCTCATAATATTAATATATCCCTTACTTAGACGCTGCCATTTATATTTAATCTGTCTGAATTTTTCTTTGATGGAAAGAAGGAAATTGCTTTCAAAACTGAATTTTATTTATGTCCACAAATATCAGCTAAACCTTTCAAAATGGACCAACACGCATTAAAGGAATGTTAGTACCTAACTGATCATCTGTAATTTCCAGTGAGAGCTCAGAGTCATTGTGTATGACTTCAACTCTCTAAACTTTACAAGAATTTTTTGTTAACACTGAAAACTGAAGATTTTCCAGTAAAGATTGAACCTAAATGGCTGTTCAACTTGAAAACATCCCTGTGTCTTTCTTATTTTCTTAACTTGAAGACAGAAAAAGAATTAAGAAATCTGTTCTTTACTCACAAAAATCATAGAGCTCCTTTTATAGTTTATATAAAATACAAAGTGCTTAGAACACTTTGTTAGCAAAAGTTTAGAACAAATCAATCTGAAAAATATTTACAAACCAATAAAACTTGCTCTTCATACTTGTGTTTACTGTCAGGAGCCTAAATGCAGTATGTTAGTACCTGTCATCTTGGTCTTCTAAATATGTACTGTTTCTAATATCATAGAAATTATTCTTATATTTTCTTTGAAATATGTTTTAAAAATGTAAAAAATAAAGAAAAAAGAGAAGCAAGATTAAAAAATTAAGGGTTCTTGAAAGCAAGTGGAAATATTCAATCATATGTCCGATCTTACGTGACTGTATCTGTTAAGCTGAACAGCAGATTTGACAATAAAAATAGATAATATATCAATTGTTAATTAGCTATTCTTTTTTTGAAAATCTGTAACATATGTACTGTTGTATTTTACTGTTTCTGTTTTTGTTTCTGATTTTTGTTTTCTTTTTTACTTTTCAAAATAAAGTAAATGAAACTTAAAAAGCAATGTGTTATCATTCTGTGCAAATAAAATTAGATAGATCAAGAGGGCTTCATTTTTTAAAATCAGTGAAGTAGTTTCTTATCAGACTCATGCATACAACTGTGCTTTTTCTGTAAATGCATGAATATAAAAGTTGTCATTTTTCTCATCCTCCTTTGCAAAATTATTAAGGAATTGTTCTTAAATCATGGGTAGTTTATGAAAAATATAAATTCACATGAATTTTGACTTCCAAAACCTGCTCTTCCCAGTGCCCTCTGTCTAATGAAGTAAACAACCCAGTATCCACAGGGATCCTCCAAGGACACTTCCAAGTGGAGGACAGAGCCCCACGCGGCCGAAGCAAGGCTTGTGTAGCTAGGGCCACCCTCCCAGTCCCTCCGTCACCGGAATGCACACCATAAGGAAAGAAAATATGATAAAGCAGCACCTGGAAAGCTAAGACATTGCAAAAAGCTTAATTACATTTTATTCCTCTCAGGCTTTAAACACAAAGTGAGAATTATTCAAATTGAACTTACTTCCCGTACCTCAGCACTGGGATGCAATATAGCTCAGGGAGATGGCAAACAGGCAAAATCCAAAATTTTGCACATGGGTGGAATCAGACAGAAAATTTCATATAACTTTTGGGGACACTAGATGACAAAAACTTTTAAAGACTAAAGAGCAAATTACACCCTTAAAATAACTCTTATTTTATAGATTTAAAAATTCCCAAACCCCGCAAATGCCAAGATGAGATCATATCTAGTGATGAGGACCAGTATGATGTCAAATTTTACTTCAAGATCAATAGCAACAATAAAATTTTACCTGAAACAGTTTGAAAAAACAAAGCCCCAAGAAAATTAGGTTGCCTTGGAAAACAGTAAAATAATTAGACTAGCGTGTTATATATTTAAATATTAGTTGAATGCCTTATGAATTCTGCTATGACACTATGGTACTTTATGCAAAATGTATGTAAACATATAAATAAAGAATTAAAAAATAATGTCTCCAAGCTGTTGTGCAGTGCAGGACTTTGCAGTGTGCAAAATATTTTTACAAACCCGTGTATGGTCCTCACAACAGCCCTGTGGGTAGGCAGGGAGGTCAGTGTCATTTTTATTTTCAGATTTCGAAAACACAAAGCTCCAAACTTTCAAAATTGTGTTCAAAGAAAAGTGTGAATCTCCTATTTTTTGTGCTAAGTCTCACATATTCTCTTGTAGACACCAAACCTACATGAACTCCTCACGTGGACTGAAGGAGTGTGAAGGCGTGTAGAGTTGGGGGAGGTGAACCATGACTCTAAGATGTTAATGTTCATAAAACGATAGGCTATTTTTCCAATCGAAATGTTACCATGTGAATCACTTCTGTCCATAAGCATCAATGACATAAATCAATAAGTAGACTGCAGTAGAAGCCAATCAGTGGAACTTTGGGCCATCAATTTTAGTTACAGAAATGATTAAAGGGGCTGATTTACATGTTCGAAAAGAAGGTGCTTCATCACATGTCACACAGGATAAGGTTGTAGCTGTTTCTTAAATTGAAAATCTTTTTGACTTTATTTTCATTTGCCTTCAACCATTCATTGTCCCCATTTAGGAAAGGGGGTCTCCGACTAAAATGAGGGGGGCGGAAGGGACAGAAACAGCCGGTGCTCCAATGTGCACCATAATTGCATACATAGAGTGCAGGCAGCAAATCCCCATGCTCCGACCACTTGGGCTGGAGAGAAGACCTGGGGAGGGCGCAGGGAGGTGGCACAGAGAGGCCCGTGACAGGGCGGCCTGGTGTACCGCGGGCGCCTGACAGCATTCGAAAACAGGACAAGGCTCAGGAGATCTGTCACAGGAACGGAGTTTGAGTCGCAGGGGTTACCCAGAAAAGGGTCATGACTACTTCCACAAGTTTCCTTTTCAGCGTACCATCCCTGAACGTAGTAGTTGTCATTGATTTTGAACCCCTTTGTTTAGTTTTTTGCTTTAGGGGGCAAAAATCACAAATATTGAAACAGATATTCATTATTTGGCTTATTTCAGGTATTCTTAATTAAATGTATGATAGACTTTATTGAACAATTGAAAATATACACAGGGAATCATAGCTTTTTCTCTGTATTTTCTTTGCATGTTTAATATTTGACTTTCTTCCAATTATATAACCCAGTTTTACTTATAAAAAGGGCACTTGTTTCTACAGGAGCCGTGTACAGCTTGTTCAGTTCCAAGTACAGTTTGCAAGCGTCGTCCTTGTCATAGCTGAGGTTACATCTTCGTTTGCTCCGGAAGCAAAGTCTACAAGGTTGTGAGAATCGGCCCTAAGTTGTTCTTTCAGATTCTATCTCTCCATAGAGTTCAGCCAGCTTTTTAAACTCGGGCCCCCAGTCCCCAAGGTAGTGGTAATCCTGGTCTGATTGCGTAGTCGCTGACTCCAGCGAGCTGATCGACCCCGCTTCTGATCTCTGACCCTCGTAGGCGTAAGTCTGCAGAGAGTCGTACGGGGGAACGCTGGGGTCTAGGTCCGCTTCCGCCAGTCTTTGCTTTATGAATTCGTGAACATCTATACTTTCCAGGGTGGATAACGTCTGGTGTCTGGGTGTGAGCTTCACTTCCGGGCGGATGTCTCTCCTGTATTTGAGCTCCTCCGCCGCGGACGGGTTCCTCAGGGCTGTGATGTCGAAGGCCTCGGTGTCCTCCTCGCCGCCTCCCTCGTCGTCGTAGGTGACCACGTTCTCCCGCACATCCTCTTCTGAAATGATCAGTGGCTCTTTTTTACCGCGCCTCAGGGTGATGAAAAGTACTACAATTGCTGAAGAAAAACAGAAAGAAAATGAAGAATTAGCGGGGAAATTAACTTTGTTATATTGGACACGAGCATTTATCAATCAGTCATCAACTGCATGGAAGCAAAACCTTTATCTCTGAATAAGCACAGAAGATATTTTAATGCCTTAACAAGATATAGAACCAGGTTTTTCGACTCACATTGCAGAGTAACTGGTTAGTATTTTAAGTGAGAGAATTTGATGATAAAAAAGCAGTATGAAATTTTGAATGCAAAATAAAAGTGTAAGTCTACGTATACTTCACATTTTACATAGATATACTAAAGGCAAGACACACTTAGCGTCCTCAAAATGGGGAACAGGATCTTCTACCTTTCAGCCTTTAATTGTTATTTTTTAGATAATCCAAGGAAAAATATTGCGTGTGATTGATCTCATATGTGCATTATCAATTTTATATAATCATGTGTTCATAATTACATGTGTCTATCAAGCTATAAAAGTTTACCTTATTGGTGCACAGAAAGTTCTGTGAAAGTCATTTTCATATAACTTATTTAAATTTCAGGAGCCATTGATACTCAACCTTTTGGCTAAGAGCAAGTGAAATTTCATGAGCTATAGTTTTAACTCAATTGTAAAATTAGGGAGCAGAGACAGAGAGAGGTTATAAAATAATTACAATCTAAGAAGTAGCTCAACATGTACAGCGGTGGAAGAGCTGGGGCTATAATCTAGGACTTTTCATCACAAAATTAATGATATTTGTGGTATAAGTTTTCATTTCACTCTGCACGCATGCACACATGCACACATGCACATGTGTGTGAGCGTGCATGTGTGTTAAGCAACCTGGTGGCCAGCTGGACTGAAGATCACTGGCAGTTGTGTCAATATTGTAGATTAGTCATTAGTACCGATAATGCTAAAATCTCTAGCTCAATCGACAAAGAGAAGCTCATCGACTTTGCTTGGGTGACTTCCCATTATTTTGGACATTCCTGTTTGATACACTAAGTTATTAATAAACAGAAGTAATTACTCGCACCAGCTTTCTATAGACTGCAGTGAGGCCTGACAGTGTACTGCAGCTCTGTCGGTGGCTTTCTTCTTCCACAGCCTGCACTCTACACTTAGTAGTTGTGGAAGTTCATTGACATGTTAAAGCTTTTTACATTGAAATACACTAAGGAAGTGTAAGAAACAGGTTTCTCAGGCTGTTGGGTTTATCAGATAATAAGAAAAGAATCAGGATATCCAGTTAAATATATGTCTGAAAACAGTGTCCCAAAAGGAAAGGGAACCATGGATAAGGAGGGGAAAAAGAAGGGAAAGGAAAAAAGTGGTAAGAAAAGAAGAAAAAGATGGAAAGAAAGCTTTTGTAAATAAGGAAGACTGGTAGGTTAAAGGGAGGGTAGTGGAATGGGAAAAAAATCTGGTGCATCATCTATAGGTGCAAATTTGTTATGTTGGCTATGCCCATTATATATACCTAAAATGTACCAATAAATATATTTAAAATAGATATACACAAATGTAAATTTTATACAATATGGATATATATAAAATATTATATGTTTTATAACATATAAATAATATTTGGGACTCACAAATATACATGACATACTATATAAATAATATATAACAAATATTATATCACAGAATGTGACATTTATACTATATATGTGCACACATTTTTATCTGAAATTTTCATTTAACTGGGTATTTTATTTCATTTGCCAAAAGCAGTCAAATGTAAAGTTTAGGAAATAGTTCTTATTTTTCCATGCAAAGAAAGATTTACTGAATGCAATAAATGTGTCTTTAAACTTTCTCTGTAATGTTCGGAATAAATTTACCTATCAGTTTTCTAATTCGAAGCTTTCTGAACAATAACTTGAAGTAGCTTGTTCATTCTATTCAGAGGTTTAGAATTCATCACACCCTTATGCATCTGTCTTTATGATTGAACGAGGAAGCTGTTCTATACTGAACCACCTACTTATGCAAACTACCTAATTTATTACAGTAACATTTCTTGCCTTCATTAACATAACAAGATATTTTCCTTATGTTTTGAAATGGTTGATTGCTGATGCCAAGGGAATTTATGTGCATAGAGAGGGGGAAATATAATCAATACTGTTCCAGAATTAGAGGGCGATCTGTACCCTTCAGCTCCATGCATGCACTCTGCAGTCCTTGGGTGCATTTTACCCACTTAGTGCATTATGGGGGATGGTGAGTTTTTCATTGCAATTGATTTTATTAGATTTTATTAAGAGTTAAGAAAACATTTCTTATACATTTTTATTCAAAATATAGATACTATTTGAAATTAAAATGCTTAAATCTATTTTTGCAATCACAAATATTTACTACTAACTAGAAATTCCTAATTAGTTGCCTACCTGCTTCATAGAAAGATCAACATATAAATAATAATGTATATAATAATGAAATCCATGATATCCTTAGTGAAAGACAATGGAGTTTATAATTGTATCCTGAAAGTTACACCAGTCTTTGAAATATTGATTTTTCAAGGAAGAGGCACCTTTTTCTTTAATATTACTGAGTAGAAATAGATTTATAGTTATCTCCTCACCAATTTGACTTTTCTCTGGTCCATGACTACCTCACAAACAATGTACTCTGATCCCCACTTAGCTGGATATTTATTCCCAGATTAAGGAGGATTGGAGGCACAATCCACACACAGGGCGACTGCTTATAAGGGAAATCTGGAAAAGGGGGTAGATGGTAAAGCTGGATGTGGTGGCTGTAATTGCACACTCTGGAGGCTGAATTAAGAGGATGGTTACCAGTTCAAGGCCAGCCTGGGCCACAGAGCGAACTCAAGGACAGCTGGAGGTACAGATTGAGGCCTGTCTCAACTCACACCATCCAGTGGGGGAAGGCACTGGCAGAGGCCCACGTTCGGAGTCAGTGTCTGTCCCTGTGATGAAGCTTTAACCTGTTGCCATTCTGGTCCTTGGGCCAAGCGATGGGTTAAGGCTAGACGATCGCTGCCCAGCCCCTCAGAGAGAAAGGGCGCCGATGCACCCGTTCTCAAGGAAAACTCCACTTGCATCGGGAAGTCTCACTGCAGATTCTTTCCATAAGACAACAAAAGCCTGAGAAGGGCACTCTCCCAAAAACTTAACTTGCAGAATGTGCATTTATCATTTTTATTAGTAGGCAATTACAATGCCTAAGGCATATTTTGTTGTGGTACATGTGTAGATGCAGTATTAATCCCTTTAAATTCCCCTTCTTTCACTCATTTTCCTCTTCCTCTGGCCGGAGGTCCCTTCCCATCTGCAAACTGTGTGCCTTCCTGTCTCAGATGAGGAATTTTTGTTCCTCAACTTGCAATTATTTGTACTTTGACTTTCTCAAATAAGAAAAACTACACACAATTTAGCTTTCTGGGTCTGATTTATGTCACTTAGCATAGACTGTAGGCACATCCATTTTTTCTACAAATGACTCCGGCTCGTCCCTCTGTATGGCTGGCAGTGTGCCACTGTTCTACATTTCATTTATCCATATTTGCTGATCAATATGAAAACTGCACCCAGGACTTAGCTGGTGTGAATGGCACTAGTGCAAGGGAGGGCCTGCGTGTGGGACTGTGGCATGACATGTTTTACAGCTTGGTAAGATACCCAGAAGGGGCACTGCTGGGTGGAATGCAATTGGTATTTCTGAGGACTCTCTGTATTGATCTCCACAGCTGTTAAAAGCCAGTTATCCACATGCTACAGAATTAAATCAAAGTAAATTAAAAGCTATTTTAAATATTAAAACAAAAACCTTTAATCTGCTGAAAGATAAAATAGTTAAAACTCACAAAGATATCCACATAGGGAAGGACTTTATGTGCATTAATCATCTAAAGGTTTTTCTTTTTTCATTTTCAAACAACACATTCAGATAAGCAGTATGGACAAAGACAGACTTTAACCATAGTATAAAATGTTAAACCATATGTAACATACAATAAGACCAAACATGGGAATGGAAAGATGACTCTCTATTTTTATTTATTTGTTTATTTATTTTGCAGAACCGGGGATTGAACTCAGGACCTTGCACTTGCCAGGGAAGCTCTTATTCCACTGAGCCATCTTCCAGCCCCAGAAAGATGACTTTAAATGAATTTTCACTGAAATTTCATTTCACGTGCTGCTAAACTAAGACTGGATGAATGCAAACTCAGTTAATTTTATAAACTACAATGCCATTAGCTCATATAGTTTTCAATATTACAATATTAATGTGATATTTCTTTTAGATATTATGAGTGAATGTTATTTTACAACTATGTTTTAAAATACATTTGCTACCTTTAGTGTTACTGATAATTTCAATGAAACTTGTGACCTCACAGCTTAACTTTGAAATTGATTTTAATTTCCAGATGACTACATTTTAAATGTTCAGCAGATATGGTCTGAACAAAAATCTAAAGTCTTACCATGCCATATAAAATTTTAATTATAACTTATAGTTCTTGAACACAAGTTCAATGAACAATTTCATGTCATAAAATTATAAAATTTTCTACCTAAACATTTGAAACTCCAATGTTGTTCAGAATTCTTGAGGGATAATACAAAAAAATGAAAAATACTATCACTTATACCAGAAACTAAAAATAATTTAATGGAAGTCAATAAAAAGAAAATATCATTGGCATAAAGCAATAGTAATTTTTACATAGTATACCTTGAAATTTTCTTTTATATTGAAATATCCCATTACTCTTTAAATTGTAACACATGAAACTAATTGTGTGATGATAAATGAAAACAAACGAAAGATCACTTTTCTCTTTGAAATGCACTGCGTTGTAGAATAAGAACTCCAGAAACATTCAGATTAAAATCACTGAGCTCTGTTTTCTGTGGCTTCAGTTAGGAACCTTGAATATTCCAGACTGCCTTTGGTTATATAGCTTTGTATTTTATTTTGTTGTGTATTGTGGTATTGTTTTTTTTAATTTTCAAGGACAAATCCATAAATATGTTACTGTGTACAGAAAATAGCAGATGTGACCAACGAATATACTAATGAATCGAATATCGGAAACCCGATTTTCCTGGCTCCTTGGTCCCACACATTATATATAAAAGACGTCCTGCAGTGAGACTTCTTGTGGAGGTTCCCCAAACCTCCGTGTTCCGTGGTGCTGAGTGTAAGACTGAATTCTGAACTCAATTTAACCTCTGAATGTCCTTGACGATGTGTACAGGTTCTACACAGCATGCTGTCCTCTTCGACCAGGTTTTTCCTTTAGTCTTTGTGTGATTACATTTTTCTAATTTCTCTTCTTTCTGACTGCTTTGCCTTTCCCTGCTACTTCTTCTTGCTTGATCTGGTGATCGTATGGAAGTCCTGCTTGTCTTAGACCTGCTCTGTCTCAGAACATCCTCTCTCTGTATGTTCTTCAGTTGTGTGACTTCAAAAAGAAAAAAGAATATTCTGTGTGTGTGCAGCTCAGGTGAAATCAGGGTACACTCTAGGGAAGAGACAGGCTTTCGTGTCCTTCCTACATGTCTCAATTTTCTCAGGTCACGTTTCATGTCATATAAAGTATCTTGATAGTATTCAATTTTCTTCAGACTTTAAAAAATATACTAATCCAGTTTATACTGTCTGAGGTAGACAATCCAACAGCCTTCTTCATTGTTTGGTCTACGGCTGTCCTGACAGCATGAGCTCTGGTCTCCAATTAATTCAGCGTGATCTTTTCCAAATTGCAAATTGTATCATAAGACTGTCTTGTTTTAAGTCTTTCCTTACACATGTGGAACAAAGGCCAGCTTTGTCCCCTAACAAGCCCCAGGGTCGCACTTCTCCTACTGCCTCTTGTCCTCTTCGGTTTCTGTTCATCTCACTGTTTCCTCTGCCTGTGTAAGTAATCTGTCATCCACACCAAGAACAAAGCAAGGCCCTCAGTCACTCCAAAACATACCGCTCTATTTTCATTAAGGTGTGATAACCCAAAAGGAACAGCAGTTCCGACTAACAGAAATGATGAGACTGGAACAGAAAAACTGACCTGCAATTGCTCTAAACTCTGAGGCAAAAATAATATCATTTACTTTTCTTACTATGAAATCTGGAGTTGGCATTTTGGTTTTCTTTTTTCTGTATTTCACTTTTAACAGCAGTCTAAAAAGTTTATAATGTAAAATCTGTAATATAACATTCATAATGAATATGATTTTCAGACTACTAAAGATACTGTATAATTGGACAATTTAAAAAATAAAATGTAAATTTCAAGTTTTAGAAATCTTACTGGATTTAATTTAATTTAATTTAATAAAATTATGATGCATTGGATTTATGTATTTGAGAAACATTAAAATAAGGAGACAATGGTGACTAGTTAAGATTTTGGACCAATGGAAGTTTCTTATTTATGCAATGTTTTATATATTAATGCAACGTAAAACACTAACTATAATGAAGCTGGTTAACATATGCATCATCTAAGTTATGGCCTTTTGAATGTACGTAGTAAGAGCACCTAAATCTACTCTCTTGGCTGCTTCCAATATATTAGTATTAATTACAGTCATCTTGTACATTTAATTTCTATTCTTATTTGTCCGATGTGTATAACATCCAAATGCTATGGGTTCCAATCATATTTATTTTACCATTAGTTCTTAGGTAGAAGTTTTCAAAACCTTTCCAAGACAGGATTCAGAATTTTTATGATCCCCTTTCTAAAGTACAGACTCTTGCAAACTGTGTCAGTTTTCATTCTTTCTCTGTTATTTCCAGTCTTTCATCATATTTGAATCAAATTAATTCTAGATTATAGTATTGTGAAAGTCAATGGAAGGCAAATCTGAGCAGCTCTGTCCTCTTGTCCGCACGAATGCACGTCTTATACGTAAACACTGCAAAAGTGGTCCCCTCTCTCGGGTTTCCCGCACATCCCTGCAGGGCCACACTGTGGGCTTACCCAGGAGGATGACAACACAGAGAAGAATAGCGAGGAGGGCTCCTGTACTCAGCCCGGCGGAAGACAGAAAGGCTTCTGCGTGGCAGGTCCGCACGCGCCCGTCTCTCTCGCACGCACAAACCCTGATGGTGAGGGTGCTGCTGCTGCTGAGAGAGGGGATTCCACCGTCAGAGATCATAATGGGCAGATAATACACATCCTGAATACTTCGACTAAATCTCCTCCGCCTTGTCAGAATGCTGGCTGTGTTATCTATGACAGACATAAGCAAAACAAAATACACTTAGTAAAGCTGCCATGAAAGATTCACATTTCCTTTAATGGATACAAAGTGTATGTGCGGCTCTTTCTTTGGTTCACCTTAGGAAACAGACAAGAGAACAGTCAGGGACAATTCTTATGGAGTTGGCATTGCTTTAGTCTCATATTGAGTGACCTTATTTGAAATTTGATTCAGCTAAACTAGAGGGGAAGGAAAACTACTAGGACAGAGGAAGGAGGAAGGAAGTGGTGAACGTTTTGGATATGGACGCAGCCGCTAACAGATGTAAGAAATTCAAATGGCCTGAAACCCAGCATGCCCTCAACTTCATGGTGAGCCGGGAAAACCTTCCCACACCTCGGACTGCAAGTGTTTGGTGTTTTTCTCAAATTGTGTAGGGGATGCTAATACATAAAAATGTGTAAACATCACTGGTACAGACAACATTTCTATGGAAACATCACATCGATACTCTCAAAGTTAACTATAATGTGAATCTCGCTCATTAGAGAACTTTCCCATGGGGAAGTTAATGATGAATAAAATAGTTGATTCTGTTTTCTGTGCTCTTTAAATGCCATAAATTATAATAAACCAATGAAACTAGTAAAGAGAGTGTGTTAAATTCTTTGCTTTTCATTGTGAAAACAATTCATATTATAAATAATAATTTTGATTATACAGAGTTGCAAAGTATATACATAGACCAAAACCATACCGATCAGAATTGATACATTCTAGACAAAATTAGAGTACCAGTTACCTTCTCTCCATTTCACTACTGATTGATATTAGTGCCCTTGAGGGAACACAGTGGACAGTATTTTATTAGTTTTACTCCTCATCCAGAATGTATATTAGTGCAATGACACCCATGATGCACATTGTGGTGTGCTGTTCAGAACCCCTTCATGAAAACAATTGTGCCTAGCTGCCAACTGGTGTGTAAGCAAGGTTGCACTCTTCTGGAGCACAGAATCAATGTCTGTAATCAGGTTGTAAAGTGTACAACATCCCCTCCTCCCCCCACACCCGTGACTGTATTGAAGAACAATAAAGTAGAGTAACCCATTAATATAGAGTAGGGGTTCTTGCCTTCATATCAAATATTTCTATTACAAAAATTACAGTTCTGTT
>NDGM011190634.1:0-11090 GCA_002564305.1 Octomys mimax
AGCTGGCCACACACACACACACACACACACACACTAAATAAATAAATAAATGTTTTTTAAAAAACTTTAAAAAAAAATAATTTTTAATTTGAAAATTTCCATAGTGAACTCTCAGATTGTTGTGGGCCATTGGGCCCTTTGCAAAGGAAAGATTTTCCAGGGACTTTGACGGTCAATGTCAGGCAAATACCCTGGCAGCTGAAAATTACTGTCTAGTCTTTGTTCTGATGAACCATAAATAAATGTATACTCTGAGAATATGCTATCTCATAATTTGTCTATTGAAAGGAGCAGTTAATGTTTAATTATTTTTCTCTTTCTGGTTTTTAATTTTTTGATCAATTTTTCATGCTAATACCTGGTATCTGAAAAACTAGTTTGAAAACAACAATATGCAATATAACAACCATTGTCGATTTCCTGTCATTTTGTTTAGTGAAATTCCATATTATTTCTATTTTTTTACTATTTCCTGTTCTCTTTAAAAAACTAAAAAAACAAAGAAAAAATTAAAATCCAAAGCAACTTAATATACAAACTAGATTAGGCAACTTCAATTGAAGTTATGATCCCATTTTTAATGCTTATATCTCATCCCTGCCGTCTTTAACGTGCTTCTTGCTTTCACTCCAGTTGGATAATTGGATAATTGCTCTAATGGAATACTACTCAACTGACTTTCAAGAACTACTCCTGTGTGTGTGTGTGTGTGTGTGTGTGTGTGTGTGTGTGGTGCTGGGGGTTGAACCGAGGGTCCTGCACATGCTGCACATACTAGGCAAGTACTCTGTCAGTAGACTACATCACCAGCCTGATCTCTATCATCATTTGTCTACCTCGGAGGGTTATATACAAGAGCTGCCACTTGTCATAGTGCTGCCTTTTCCAAAAAGTTCTGAGAGGAAATCGCACTTCCAGCACCAAATAGCCCATGTCAGGCAGTAGACATTCGCAGGCCTGATGGATAAAAATGCTAAGTCCAAAACGGCATGCGGTGAAATAAAGACATCGATGTATAATCATTGCTTAGCTCTCAGAGCCAAAGTAATTTTACAGAGCACAGTGACATCATAAGGTCACTCTTTGTGCCCAGTCCCTCTGGTACCTGGCTTCCTGGCCGTCTAACCCCAGAGTGTGGCACACTGAATTCCAGGCTGCTGTAGCCTACAAACCAATGATATCAGGAAGGGAAGCGTTCTCTGTGCTTGGGCCTGATTTAAATTACAAATTTATCTTCTATAAGGTTCTTACATGATGAAAGCCCCTGAGCAGTTGCTGGCCCTCTAAAAAGGACAGAAAGGTGCTTTGCAGTCCCTAAGTAACTTCTAAGGAAAATAGTGATGAGCCTCATAATAACCCCAGTTCCATAGCCCCCAAGAGTAACTCCTGGGTGCATAAAACTTATCTGAATGTGCACTGGCTTCAGACGACTTCATGGTGCTGCCCACGTTCCCTCTTGAAGGCATAACTCTCTATATACCTACTTTATAATAGATTCTACCCACACTTCCATGTAGCCCATGCATCTCGGCTGAATTCTCTCTTCAAGGGCACAAAAACCCGAGGACCAAAGAAGTGATGGTCCCGTTGTCACTGCATCAGAACCCAGCTTCCTACATATATACCCTAAAAAGAAAAGAAAAAACCTAACAGTTGTTAATAATGAAATGAAAACATCTTAAAAATGACTTCCTGAGAGAATAAAAAAATCAAAGAATACTTGAAAGCTGAAAACAAGAGAAAAAGAAAGTTCCTGGGAAATAACAAAAGCCCTGAAGCCAGCTTTGACCCAGGAAGCATCTCTGCTCTGCGTTGGGAATTTTTAGCTTGTTTCCTTGAGAACACAGAATACAGAAAACAGTATTGAGAGCAAAAGCTACCACACAGGAAAGGCTGATCAGATGTCTGCATGAACTGAATAAAATCCCTGGAAGATGGATGCGAATTGAATCTTCGAAGTGGAAAGGTAGTAGGCAAGTAAACCTGTCTCCTGAAGGCTCTCTGATTAGCAAGTGTGGATTTGCTCTTAGAGTCCGTATTGCAGCCTGTATCCCTCTATTTTGTGGTCAATGAATATTTCTAAGTGGTGCCCAAATGGCAAAACCATCAAGTGACTGCAAAGGTAACAGAAGTGCTCTCAAGGAAAAAGCTGCTATATCCAGGTCTCAGAGAACACACACAGCTGAAGTTCTAAGGCCATGAGCTTGTGTAGAAAATGATGAAATACATGAGCAGAGAGACTGAAGTGAGTGAGAGCCAGGAGCAGTAAAGTTCTAACAGAGACTTTGGATATGGGAACTTATGAGAAATAAGATGTGAAATGATTCATTGTCATATGTTTCAATAAATAAGCTATTTGTTGAAAATATGGGGGCCAGGGCAATGGCCCAATAGAATAAGCGCTTGCCTGGCAAGCACTAGGGCCTGAGTTCAATCCCCAGTTCCACAAAAAAAAAAAAAAAAAAAAAATTATGGTGTTGGACAAAAAAGTATAAAATTATATAATAAAATGGAAAATTAGGTGAAATAATTTTTGGAAATAGCACAGACAATAATTAAAATGTAAAACTCAGTAAATAGATGAAAGAAAACACTAGGTATGGCTGAGGAAGTGTGCTGGTGAGCCTGCTGCATGTCCCTGTAGCAGGCTGTTGGCATCACTGAAAGCTCTGAAAGGCTCAGCGTCACTGTGCTAGGGATACAGGAGAAATAGACTTCCCAACCCACTAGACATCAAATGTGCTTAGTCCATGTTCCCTGACATCAAAGAATGAATTCCAAAAGACAAAGGAGTTTAAGAGTAGCAAAGGCTTATTGAGAATTAGCTCTTGAAAGAGACAAGAGGGGGCCCAGAAGTGGGGTATTACTGATGCCCTTAGTCAGGGGTAGTTTATTTAGCAAAGTCACCATGTGGGTACAATGTGGATTGTGCTACCATCAGCCTATAGGATTACAGGTATAGCTGCTTAGCTAATTTGCTCCATTAAAGGAGGGTCACACAGCAAGGGTACATGGAAAGAGCAAGGGCATTTGGGAGAAGGGCTGGGTCCAGATGCTTTGGGCCCCACCTGGGTGACGCATGTCTACCTGGACTTCCTAGACCAACTAGTGCTAATGGCAATATAATCCCAACTTGCTGTTTCTCCCTTGAGAAGGCCTACAGGCCTGATCAGTGCATCTCCATCTTGAGTTCTGGCCTCCTTCAGAAGCAACTCCCATCATAATTCAGATATTTTTTTTTTCTGATGAATTTCTTGAGAATTCTGCCCCATTCAAACTATATTAATTTCCACCTAAGTTAGCTAATTGATAATACCAGGAAATAGATATAAATAATATCAAAAGCAACCTAAATACAAAATGCAAATATGAAAGAAGTTAGATGAACTGAGAAGGTCTGACATATTTTGACATTTATTTTGCCAGGAGCAAAATAAATAGGGTAGAAAAAAACTTTTTAAAGGCACTAATAAAAGCAACAAAATCAAATAACCTCTGAATTGTAGAAAGACATGATATCTCAGTGCACAGAAATCCAACGAGTTCTTTACAGAAAAAAATATATATATAAGCTACCATCAGACATTTTTGATAAAATTATAGATCACCACATACACACACATGATTTTCATAGACTTTTTTTTAGATAAAGGAATGTTTTTAAACAGATACTTTCAAAGGAAAACAAGAACAATGATTATTTAATGTATAAAAAAATAAGTATCAACCTACAATCCCATATAACAAAAGCTATGTTTCAAGAACAATCATAAAATTTTCTTTTCAGCCAAAAGCAAAATTAAAATTCAGCAGCTGGGCATGGTGGGGCACACCTGTAATCCCAACACTCAGGAGGCTGAGGCAGGGTGATGCAGGCCAGAGTGGCCTACAAAGTGAATGTAAGGTCAGCCTGAAGCTGCATAGTGAAATCTTGCTTCAAGAGACAAAAGATAAAATTAAAAATAAAACTTTACCACAAACTCTCACTAAAGAAGCCTCTGAATGACCACTTTACTCAAAAAGAAAATTATCAAAGATGTTCTGAGAGACAGCAGGAAATAGTGAGTGGTGATTTGGGTAAATATGTAAAATGATGCATTTTTAAATAATAAGAATTGTGAAGTATGGCATGAAAGACACAGATTAGAGAAAATACAACACAGAAATAAAATGAAATATAATTGGAGATATTTTTTCAGTTTAAATATTTAATGTCCCAGTATATTTCAAGTAGTAGGTAAAGATACTAATCAATTTCAGACTTTGGTTACTTAAATATGCCAATGAAACTACCTAGTATAATCATTAAATACAAACATAGAGAGTATAATTTCTAAAATAGTGAAGTATAATAATGGAGAAACAATGGGAAAAATAAGCCAACAAGAAAAGCAATAAAATCATCCAAAAGAAGGCACAAAAAGAACCACAATATAAAATTTTACAGTATCAAAGATAGAAACTAAGTATTAAGATGTAAAAATAAGATCGAATACATAATTATGTAAGGATCCATATGTCTCGGTGTGATCCACTCTACCTGGGGAGAAACGGCGGCAGGAGTGAGGAAAAGACAGACAAGAAGGGAAAAGCTGGGTTAGGTGGTGACCTGACTGCCTGGTCGGTGAGAAGAGCCCTTGAGCAACAATACAGATGTTTATTTATACCTTTGCAAAGTTAGTAACATGCGACACAACATTGCCTAGTGACCAACAGCTGACATAACCAGTCAGGATGCTTGTCTCAGGACTGAGGTAGCTTGTGCGCTTTAGGCAGTGAGGCCTAGTCCTGCTTTCACACAAATTTGACCAATTTCCAGCATTCATGGCTCCCAACATAATTACAAAAAATATATAAGCTTTTCTGCTTTAAACAAAAACTATTTTACCAAGTGCTTTAAAATCTAGTTATAAGTCATTTTAAGAGCCTTCTCATACATAGACATGAAATTTATTTATTTGTTTGTTTGTTTGTTTGTTTAGAGTTACACAATGATGCATTGAGCCCCTCGCTCCCTCTCTCCCTCCCTGCTGCCGTGGCCTCCAGGTCACTTTTCCTGCTTCTGGAGCTTGTTTGCTGGCTCTAGGAACGTCTCTGGAGGCAGCAGTTCAGTGTGCTGCTGGAGAAGCCCACGAAGTGGCTGAAGCCATCTTTCTCATACCGTGAGAACACAGCCCACAGACCCAGCTCCTTGTGCATCACCCTCACCGTGGCTACCTGCCCATATTTCTCCAGGGTCTGGATGAGCTCATTTCTCCATCAGGATCCTCCTAGCCTTTCTGTGCTCTTTCTCCCCATCAATGCTGGCCTTGACAGAAGCAACAGGCAGGAAGAAGGAGTAGAAAGCTGCCTTGTACCTGACAATAGATCTGTTCCTCTTCCCAGTGCATTTTCTGAGATCCACGTGGTTCTAGGGGGCTGTGATGACATCTAGAGTCTGCCTGGCCCTGACCAAGAAGCAGTCTGCAGGAAGAGCTCAAGTAGTTGCGGGTGGTAGTGCTGCTCCTGGCAGTGGAACTTCAGCAAGTGCATATGATGTTCATCTAGAAGTAGCACATCATTGACATTATCCAAACTCATGCTCGGCTTCCAATACCAGCAGACCTGTTCCTGCTGGGTAAGGGATGAATCTATGATATCATCTGTCACCAGAAAGAAAGCTTTCAGCTGTTCCACACACCAGCCCGTGGTCAGTGCCCACTGCAGACTGTCTGCATCCTGTTCCTGGGCTCTGCCAGCTCCAGTAATGCGACCAGCACCATCAAAGCACATTTGTATCTGCCTCCGATGGCACTGTACTCTAGGCCCTCCTTGAGCCTGGCACTGACATCCCCTCTTCTGGATGCCCTGGAACTAACAAGCTGAGAGAAGCGCCGGGAGAAATTCTGTACCTCTTGAGCATAAGCATGTCTGCTCTCCATCCATCCTGAGCAAGGAGGGAAGTGCTCTGCTCTGCTTGTTACTCCCACATGGTCTGTAAAGTTTATTTTACGTGGTAGAAAAAGAGATGATATATTGCAAGTACAGACCAAAAGAAAACTGGTGCTGCATTATGAATATTGTCTAAAATTCATTGTAGGGGCCAGGGAGATAGCTCAGTAGAATAAATGCCTGCCTGGCAAGCGCAGGGTCCTGAGTTTGATCCTTGGTCCCGCAAAAAAAAAAAATTCATTTTAAACAAAGCATTACTAGATCTAAGAAAGCTAACTTTAATTATTATTAAAAATTCATCATAAATAAAATAATTCTAATTATATCAAACATATATCATATAAACATTGGCAGCTATGCAAAGAAGAGACAAATTCCTGCATCATAATGAAAAATAGTAAGACGTCTCAAGAATTGATGGATTATGCTGACAAAAGAAATCAATCATATCCATAAGACTTGAACACTGTAATTAACAAGCTTATCCAAGAAACACTTACACCATTATATCTAAAAAATAAAGACTACAATTTTTCCTAGGCACACATCAAATGTTCAGTGTTTCTGAATGCTTGGCCATAAAGAAAGCCTCATCAAATTAACGACAGGACTCAGAAGGTCTGCATTCCCTGATCAAAGTACAATTAACTTAGATATCAATGAAAAAGATGAACACAAATATGGGAAATTTGTTCACATATGGATACTTTCATATGGACACTGTCCATTTGGACACATATGGATACAAAGCATACGTTTGTAATTTATGGCTCAAAAACATGCCAGACATGGTGACACATGACTATAATCCCAGCACTCAGGAGGCTGAGGCAGGAAGATCGCTGCAAGTTCGAGGACAGCCTGTCCTACATAGTGAGTTCAAGGCCAGCCTGAACTACACAGAAAGATACTGTCTAAAAAAACATGTAATCACCAATCATTCAAGCAACTGACTCTAGCAATCTATGAAAAAATCTAACACATTATAAATATCTCAGATTTATGCTACAAATACCATTAGCTTAACTAATAGAAAATCAATTAATGTCACCATAGCCATAAATTAAGAATTAAAAGTTGATTATAGTCATAGCAGGTATAAGAGAACATGATATACAGTTCCACATCAATTTATAATATTTAAAAACACTATAAAGTAGGAATGGAAGAACTTTTCCTTAACACAAAAAAAAATCCTCAGCAATCATACTAAACATAGGAAATCTAAATTGTTTCCCTTAAAATGTAGAAACCAAGAACCCGCCAAGAGGGCATACCTTTCCCACTTAATGTTCAGTAGTAACTAGAAGATTGTCCACTGTACAGTAGATCAAGAAAAATATTTTTAAAGTGTAAGGATTAGAGAAAAATAAGAGAGTGCTATCCAACAGATGCTACAGATTATCATTACAATTATATATACATTTTTACATTATGACACATTTAGCACTAGATAAGGAGCTACCTGAAGAAAAAAAATTAAGCAAATCAAAGAAAAGAGACAAAGCACTAAGGATACTAAGTGCACCTTCATGAGTAGTGAAATGGTCCCCAGGAAAAAACACTCTTCCAAAAATGATCCAAGTAACAATTTTCACAGCATACTGCTTCACATAATCTCCAGCGCTCCTCTCCCAAAACCCCTACAAATATCAGAAATACTTAAGATATTCTGCTCAGTTCCCCCCCTCCCTTTAGTCATTCACAGAAACATTTAGCAAGCTCCAGGCATTGGGAGAACATCAGTGAGGAAGCCTTTCAAGGGTTCACAGGCTAGTGGGACAGGCAGTAACACACTCAATCACGTCTGTCTGCACATCCTGAGAGCAACGATCCAACTATATTAATGACAAGAACTGGTAAGCAAGCACAAATGCCGTGGACGCTTGCTTAGAAAATCAAATTCCTGATGCCTTCTGAGTCCCAGCCATTTAATAAAATCAAAACAGTCATGAAAATGTTATCTAATTTATCTTATTTTAACTAACGTGCTTTCAAATTTTTTTAGTAAAATTGCTTTAACTAAATCTTTTTAAAAATCGAATTACATTGGGCTAGGGAGATGGCTCAGTAGAGTCCGTGCTTGCCTGGCAAGTGCAAGGGCCTGAGTTCAATTCCCAGTTCCGAAAAAAAAAATCTAATTACATTTAAGAAATAACAGAAAGGTATACCCCTTCTAACTCAGCGCTCAGCTAACCTTCCCGCAAAACATTCCAAAACTTGGCTTCTTTCATGCGTGGACAAAGCTGGACGCACACCTTTCCCTATCCAAGATGTTCACACCCAACACCTGATTTGCTCTGGGCTTTCTCACTCTCTCCTGGGACCAGTAAGAGGCCTTTGTGCAGCACCTCACAGCTTATGTCCCAAATCAAATCAGATTAAAATAGTCTTTTTCATAGCTCAGTATCTAAAACTAAAAATGCTAAGAAACTTAAGCGATGTAAAGTGGCACCACTACTTCCCAAATTCCCTTAAAAAGAAGTACAGCTGTTTCCATCTGTTATGGTTTATATCTCGTCATCCCCCAAGCCTCATACAGTCCTGGGGCAGCTCCTAGGGTTTGTGATAAATTCGTTATCTGATGTGGGAATTGTAGGTGTGAGTGCTATACTCACTCGGGGAGCAGACAATCTGCATTACAGTGTAAGGGGGAAGAGCCTGTAGCAGCCACAGCTGCAGGTCCTCTTTTTGCTCTTTGCTGTTTTCTGCCACCATGAATGGCTGCCCTCTGCCTCATGCCGCTCTGCCTTAGAACCAGCTAAGAATAGACTGAAACCTCCACTAATTGTGAGCTAAATAAACCTTTCCTTCCTTAAATCTGGGTGTTGGGTATTTGGTGCCAGCAACAAGAAAAAAATTAACTGACACACCATCTTCTTCAAAGACCTCTAACCCAGTGCATGTTTTAGGAAGTTTGATACATAATAATACCAAAGAGGAATCCATACCTACAACTCAGTCACCTGAAAAAAAATCAATATTATTATATTTTTCCATGTAAGTCACTGTGTGCTTTATGCTTCTCCCATCCCAGTTTATTTCCCTGTTTTTGTCTCCATTTGTTAAATAAATCTTCAGACTTGCGATCCTGATGTTCATGGCCTCTTTGAGCCTTTTCCAGAAGCCTCTCCTGATAATATGGGTAGCCATTGTTGTGCAAAACCATAATTCTGGGCTTTGCCTGCATTATCAAAGTTGATTCCAAATATGAATCAAGCTCTCTCAGTCCAGCCACCAACCCTGTGGTTTCTGCAGTTATTCAACAATATTCTCCTCAAAGAAATAAAATAATATTTCTTCTTTGCAGCAATTTAGACAGAATAGCCTTAAGGACGCCAGAGCATCCTGCATTACCCCAGCTACAGCTTAATGTCTGTATACAAAAATAAAAGTAAAAACTAGAATATTTAGCCATGTTGCAACAATTTTCTACCTGACACACTCAAGAAAGGCAGTGAGGGGCAAAGTGCTAGCATCTATGGTTAAGAGCCACAGAAATCTCGCTGGATCCAGAACCCAGGACTGGCATCCAATAGTCATGTGGCTTTTGAGAAGCTATTCATTCTTCAAAGTCCTCTGCATCCTCATCAGTCAAGAGTGAAGAATCTTAGCTCAAGAGGATTATTATTGAGCTGTAATGCTCAGAAATCCATAGTTAAAGGGAGCAATTTTCTAGATTTGTCTGAAGATCTGATATTTTCAAGACCATTAGTCTTTCTTTAATGTTATCATTTTTAAAAATAAATATCTATATTCCATACAATACAAGCAGCTGAAATATTCACAGAGCTGTCAACTCACTTTTCTAAACCACATGATATTAAAGAATTTGTTTATGTTCTCCAGGGATCAGATGGACTTTCCAAGATCAACTTAAAAATGCAAAAATATTTTGGTGAAAGATAATTCAGTTTTGGATACAAAGGGGTTTTATACTCTTTTTAAAAATTGATACATAATAATTGCCATACTTATGGCATGCACTGTGATATATCAGGGCATGTATAAGGACAGATGAGCATAAATCACTCCAAACATTCATCATTTCATGTTAGAAACATTCAAAATGCTCCCTCTACTAGGTATTTCCAAATATAAAATTGGTTTCTTTCATGGTTTTTATTCACATTACCCATAGTCTTGTCTGTGTAAAAAGGCAATGAATTACTATCAAAATCTGAAGCCAAAGCATAGTTCAGAAATAGATTTAGGATGAACACCACTCAATACAGTAGCCTAGGGAGGATAATTGCAAGTTCAAGACCAGCCTGGGCTGCATAGCACAGCCTGTCTCAAAAAGACCAAAAAAAAAAAGGTACTGTATTAAATGATTTCTCAAAAACACAATTCTGTAGTTTCAAGTAGCTGCATATATTTCTAGTTAAGTAATGCAAAAGAAAATAAAATGTGACCCTCACCTTCAAAAGTTTTCAGCCCTAACCAGTGGATTAGAGTGACATACACATTGAAATTAGAGATTTATTTAAGCATTTGAAGATATTATATAAAGTTAGATTATACATACATAAATTCTGTGTGTTTGATGAATGTTTCTACACAATGGTAGATAAAGATTCAGAATGGCAGGGAGGAAGGAATAGGAAGACTATTTTAGGCAAGGAAAAATAGTATGTATAATTATGGCAAGGAGAATTGTATTCATTTCAAAACTACTGCAAAACTGGTTGGCCTAGTCATTCTAGTTAAATTGGAAGGAAAGATAAATCAATCTGCTTGAGAGTCTTACCTGTTAACCTGAGGTATCTGCATAGTACTCAGCTAGGGGTCATAGTCAGGTAACGAGACTATGGCTGGAAGAAAGTGTGATTGTTTTCATGTGGCAAATGGGCAGAGGTCTCCTGGATGAGAACAAATCAAAGCTTCCTAAGGAACTACTAACCATACGTGCAGTAAAGGAGACTCAAAGAAGAGTGTAAGTGTGGGAATTGGAGGAAGACTTCCTGGATCCTGCTCATAAAATCTTAGGAAGTAACTGAGGACGATAAGGCTATACATGTAAAGTCTTGAGGCCATAATAAAATGAAAATGGAAAAAAATACAGTAGCCTATAGGCTATTTAAAGGTGGCTTTTTAAGTATAATAATGAGGTATGAAAAGCAAAGCCATATTAATATGCTGAGCTGTAAAGGGCTCAA
>NDGM011190642.1:0-17003 GCA_002564305.1 Octomys mimax
TCCATCCTGCATCCATTCCTGCATCCATTCCTGCCATCATCCCGCATCCATTCCTGCATCCATTCCTGCCATCATCCTGCATCCATTCCTGCATCCATCCTGCATCCCTCCCTGCATCCATCCTGCCCTGCCACATCCCTTCTTGACACAGAGGAAGCATAATGAAAGCAAATCAGGTCCATATTTGTCTTACTTAAAACCTCTCAAAGATCTTCAGCTGTACTTAGAATAAAGACCACTTTCCTCACCATGACCCTCATTGGCCCTATTCACTCCTCTTTCTTCGCCCCTTCCCACTTTCTCCTTGATCATCACATATCCCAGACACCTGAGCTCTCCCATAAGTCCATTTCAGCAGCTTTGTACCTCACTGTTCCTGAGGCTTAAAACTTTATGTTCCATTATGTCCAACTGCCATTTTTTCATATCACCCAATGTGTTTCTTGCCTTGCCATTACCATAATTTATAGTTATTTTAAGCATTTGTTTGTTTATTGTCTGTCTCCCATCAGGCATAAGACCTCCAGGTCTGAGGCCTTTTCTCTTAGTGTTGTACCCCTAGCACTCAGGAGAATGTCTGACTTGCTAGTTGTTTGACAGAAGAGGAGAGTCCCTTGCTTATATAGAAGGAGAGCTGAAATGGCTGTATCCTCTCTGGGGACCCTTTATTTTACAGGCTCAGCTGAGGGGGCAGCTCCCAACACGTCAGTGCTCCAAATATATGGACTACAACGCTAGCCAGCAAAGAAAATCACACACTTGCACTCATATTACGTTAGAAGGACATCTAGTCCCAGGATAATTCCTAAGCCCTTGCCTCAAGACCATTTTCTATGAGTAATACTAACAGTGTCCTTCTTAGCCTGTCTAAATTCATTAAGTCTGTGTGAGAGTTCAGTAGTGGGGCCATGATACTCAAACACTAAATTTAACTACCCTGAAAATAGAAAAAGGCAATAAAGGAAATAGAAGGCATTCAGATTGGAAAAGAAGAAGTAAAATTATCTCTCTTTACGATTACATGGTCCCATGTATAGAAAACAATAAGAAATCACATAAAGTAATAAACTTACCAAGGCTTCAAGCTAAAAAATCAATACATAAAAATGAAGTACATTTCTATACACCAGCAGTCAACAAATAAAAATGAACTTAATAATTCTATTCACAACAGCATGAAAAAGAATACTTAGGAATAAATTTAACAAAATGAACTCAGGATTTGTACAGTGAAAACTATAAACACTGCTGAAAGAAGTTTAGAAAGACTTAAAAGTGGAAACACACGCTATGCACTGGATGGCCTAATACTGTGAAGATGGTGAAATGCTTCCAAATGAGCCTTGGACTGTCATAATCCTGTCTCAGTCAGCTTAAGGTCAATATAATGAAATACCTGGATCAGATAATGTATAAGCAGAAAAGGTTTATTTAGCTCACAGTTCTGGAGGTGTGAGGAGAGGCTCGGGCAGAACCACTCCTCTGGCCTCTGCTAAGCTGCTGGAAGGCAGTGGCAGGGGTCATGAGGGGATGCAGAACCCTTCATGTCATGAGCCAGGAGGCCAGAGGAAAAGGAGCCAGCATGGGTCCCACAGTCCCTTGAAAAGCACATCCTCTGTGGCCTAAGAACCTCCTGCAGGCTGCCACCTTCTGGAGGTCCCTAGCACCTCCTAACAGTTCCACCCTTTAAGACATGGGGCACTTATCCAAACTACAGAAAACCCCTATCAAAAACCCTGCTTCCTATTTTTTGTAGGAATTAATAAGCCACGTCTTAAGTTCATATGAAAATGCAATGGATGCAGTGTAATTAAAAAAAGTGGAAAAGTCAGGGCAAAGTTGGGGAATATACTTCCTGATTTCAAAGCTAGTAGAGTTATAGTAATCAAAACAGTATGGTACTGGTGTTAGGCCTAATCTGACAGTGACCTGAGAGATAACTTTATGCTGCTACAAACAACAGCCTGCCCTCTGAAAACAAGAAGGGCCAGTCTTTCTGATGCCAGCCCTATCTACACACTTGTGTCGATCATCCGTGCAGTTCTGACATTACACATTCCTTCTGAATTCTTTGAAACTCTGACCCCAACCCTAAACCATATATATACTCAGCCTCCCTTCAAGGTGGCTGTTGATACCACTCCGATATGCAGATGTGTATGTACATATGTAGAGCCTGTATGTAGGTGCAGTAAAATCTGATCTTCCCTCCAGCCTTGGTCTCCAGGTATGTTCTCCATACTACTATTTTCTGTCAACTAACAAGGACAGATACATAGAGCAATGGGAGAGAACTGAGAGTGGGTGGCGGGGTGATAATTCTTATATGTACCATCAAGTCAAAGGGAAAGAACTTGTTTTTCTTTTTTAAATGGTACTTGTACAACTGGCTATTCACATTTTAAAAAATGTAGTTAGGCCCCTATCTCACACAAAAACATTAACTCAACATGGATCACAAACCTAAGTTTAAGAGTTAGAACTATAAGCTTTAGAACAAAACAGGAATAAGCCTTTGTGTTACTGTATTAGGTAACGATGGTTAAGATAGAACACGTAATGGACAGCAACACAAGAAAAAGAAATTAGACTTCATCAAAATTAAAAACTTTTGCACTTTTAAGGGTACCATAAAGAAATAAAAAGAGAAACCCCAGAATGAGAGAGAATGTTTGTAAATCATATATCTGATCAGGAACTTTTATCCAAGGCATATTAGTAACTCCTAAGACTGAACAATAAAAAGACAAAAGGAGAGCTTGAATAGACATTCCTCCAAAAGAGAAACACAAGTGGCTAATCAGCACATGAAAACATGCTTCATGTGGCTAGTTAGTAGAGAAAGGCACATGGAAACAGTGAGCAGCTGCCGCTTCACGCCCCCGGATGGCTCACACACAGGAGGTAGATAACAGCAAGAGCCGACTAGGAGATTAAGAACCTGAACCTTCATACATGGCTGGCAGGAAGGCCAAGCAGGGCAGTCACTTTGGAAAATGGTTCAGCACTTTCTCAAGACTTAAGTGTAGAGTTCCATGCTACCTGGCAACTTGACTCTTAGGTATGTATATCCAAGAGTACTGAAAAAGTATGTTCATGTGGAAAGTTGCTCATGAACGTTCACAGCGTCATGGTCCCTACTAAGAAGCAGGAGCCATCCAAGTGTCTATAGACAGAGAAACGCGGCACACCCAGAGAATGGGCCAGGCACGAAAAGAATGGGGTGCTCCAGTATGCACAGGCTTTGAAATCACTCTGCTAAGTGAAAGAAGTCAGACAAAGGAGGCTACAAAATTCCATTTACAGGAAATGTGCAGGACAGGCAGAGCAACAGGACAGAAGAGGGTTAGGAGTGGTGGCCGGGGGCAGGAGCACTGCATGGTGACCCTGTCTGCGTACTGAGCTTTTCATGGAGTGACGAAAATGACTGAGGATTAGTAGCGATAACTGCCTAATTCCGTGGAAACATTGAAAGCTAATAAATTGGACACGGAAGAAGGGTGAATTCAATGTTGTGTGAAAGCAACCCAAATAAGGCAATTTGAAAAAGTCCTCCCTGTGGGGCTGGGGAATCTGGGAGAAAAATCCCTTTGTGCAGTTAGTAAACAAAATTCTTCGAGAGAATTCATTTCTCACAAATTCTTAGTTGTCTATAACACACAGGAGAATGATAATTATTAGAATATGTGCATGGGAAACATGAACTATGGCTGCACTGGGGAGGAAGCCACATTTTTATGTAGTCTACCACGCTGTAAAAAAGTGGTTCTAGAGTCAGACAACCCAGGTTCAAATTGTTCCTCCTCACCTAAGACGTGTTGCCTCTGAACAAACTGCATAACTCTTCTAAACTTCAGTTTCTTCATTTGAGAGTGAGAAGGATAAGATTCCCTATCTCCTAGGGCCTTCATGGTGACTAAACTACTTCATAGCAAAGTGGCTTGGCACAGTGACAGTAAAACGTTGCAGAAAGGATGGCTGCTATTCCGTTGATGATAAGGATAATGGTACATGAGCACGTAGGTCAGTTACCTGAGACAGGGAACGGTCAATTCTAAATTACTTAGAACCTAAGTGAACCAAAAGTTTACACTGCCACACGCATAGAATACTTGAGACAGGACACATGAAGAAAATAGTTAAGGTTTAAAAACTGGATGGTAGGCGTCACTTGTTCTGCAGAACCTCATTTGGTCTCTAGCTTCTAAGTGCAGCTGACAAGGAAATGAAGGAAGAAAAGTACTAACATGGAAAGGGGAAAATCAATCTGACGGGCACGACGCAGCCGTCAGGTTGGCCGAGGGATTTATTTGATGATACTGCTTCCCTGTTAACCTGTGCTCGCATCATTTATTACTTGTGGAACTGCTGCACAGAGACCAGAGAGGGAAGAGAATAATGATGTTTTTATGGCTCCTAATGTAGAGTGCTATTGAAAATCTGTCAATTTTACTGGCACGTTTTTGGCTCAAAAATAAGATCTTCATTTATAATTTGCAGGCAGTGATAACTAAAATTATGGGAAGTAACTAGGAAATAAAAAATAACTATTATGATAAAAACTACATAATTATCTTTTTCATTAAGAACATGAGACATTCCAGTATCTTTGGGATGTGCAATATACTCGTTTAACAGCTGCTGTTACTGAGTGAAAATGTATCTGAATATGAAAGAAAATGCACTACTGATCACCCTAATGATGAAAAATAGATCCTGCTGAGAATGTGGGCAAAGCACAGCAGACCAGACCAGACCAGCACTGCTCATGTCTGCAAGCCCCAGTGACATTACTCAGTGTCATTTTAGTAGCTGGTCTCTACTCCCCTGAGATTTCTTTTAGGGAGGCTTGCTGAAGTTGGCACTATTGAGCTACTGTCAGATCTTTTGCTTTGACAGGGGATCTGGAGTTTTGTGAGGGGATCTACTCTTCATTTCAGGAGGAGACAGGCATGGGGTAGTCAATAAACCGATTTCTGATTGTAAATACTGGCTGTCAGCTTGACTAGCTAACTATCTGGTAAAGGGTGCCTCTGGTGTCTAGCGTGGGCCTGGGTATCAGTCACCTAAGGCATAAAGCCCTGTCTTGATCGTGGGCAGCACTGCCCAATAGAATGGAGGGTCAAAGAAAAACAAAGTGGAATAGGGAAGCTTCCACGCACGCTCAAGACTGACTGATGACCCACGGCATGATTTTGCTGTTGCCATCAGCTGTGCATATCATGTTCTGGATTCTCAAGCATTTGAACTTGAACTCTCACAAGTGATTCTCTGGAAAGCAGCTTCCACGGCTTCGCCTCGGTTGGAGCTGCACCACGGGCCCTCTGGTTCTGTGGCTTCCAGCTTCCCAAGCTGCTTGCCCTGACTTTCTAGCTTGAAGAGAGCCATTGTGGGATGACCCAGCCTCTGCTCGCGGAAGCCAGTGTAACAAAGTGCGCTACAATTACACAAGCATTCTATTGATCCTGTTACTCTAGAGAGCCAGAATACAGCCTCTTACATTTATTTCTATCCCTTTGCTTTGCCAGGAAATTCTGGCTTGCAGCTGCTCTTGCTTTTGAGGAAGCACTCCTTGTGACATTTACTTACTGTCATTTTTCCTTTTAGGTTCTGCATATGACAGGGAACATGTGATACGCATCTTTCCGGGTCTGGCTTGTCATGCTTAATGTGATGTCCTCTGGCTCCTCCCATTTTGTTGCAGATGACTGGATTTCCATGCCTTTTTTTTTTTTTTTTAGTGAGGTACCAGGGATTGAACTCAGGACCCTGTGCTTGCCAGGCAAGAGCTTATTCTACTGAGCCATCTCCCCAGCCCTCCATTCCTTTTTGTGGCTTAACATTTCGGTGTGCATGTTCTATGTCCATTCATACAGTGGTGGGCTCCCAGACTATGTATCTTACCAGGGTGATCAAAATGTTCAAATAAAAAAAAGTATTAGGGGAAAAGACACACTGCTGTAAACTGTTACAATACTGCCCGTGCTGTGAGCACACTTATCTCAGCACTCTTGCCACTTTCTGCAGCAGTTCTGGAGTCAGTGGTACCTCAGTCCACAAGCCCGCTTCTCTCCATGATGCTGGGTGCAAGTGGAGTTGAACGAGAGCTGAATTAAATTCAGTGGTTACATTCAATGTTGGGCTAAGGGAAATATGGTTTGTTCTGGGGCAGTTTGTGTCTGTGACCAGAGCTGTGGAGAGAACTAAGTTTGTGAACTGGAAGAGAAAAATTACATACAGAAATGTTTTAATCTACAAAGAAAAAATATGAGTAAGTAAAGAAGGAGGGCAAACAGATACAAATCATTTGCTAAGATGCCTTGCTGTGTGGTACCTGGTTTGGATAAAGTATATATATTTTTTCATTCCTAAGTAACAAGAGGACTTTTAAGAAATCATTCTTACATTCATTTTGTTTGATACAGCGTCCTGTTATGCCACCACACTCAGTTGTGGGGCCAGCATAGCATGTGGTACTAGGGCTTGAACTCAGGTCCTTGTGCTTGTCTGGCAGGGGCTTAGACCACTGAGCTACGTCCCCAGCCCTAAGAAATAGTTCTTATATTCATTTTGAAGAACACCTAAAAAAGTGTATCCATAGGAAGGTACCCAAAATATCTAAGAACTATACCCTTCAACTTTTTCATAAGCAACTGTCCAAGAAGGTAACGATAATTTATGGGATTTAGCTTACGTAAATGAAAATATGGTCTTCAAAATACAATAGGGCCTAGCAAAGCACTTTGCCTTCCTGTTAGTTTTATTATTTAAGAGCATTAGCTAATAAAATGTTTTCTATGCTATTTTTATATAAGAAATTTTGATTATAGAATGCATATTCTTTTACAAAATATAAATGTCCTGTTAAATGTACTTGCTTGTAAAGTGAAAGTGAAAACTATAAGACTTTTAGATATATACTGTTCTGGGAAACTTTTTTTTTTTTGTTCTGGTAGTGGGAATTGAACTCAGGGCCTTGTGCATGGTAGGCAAGCACTCTACCACTGAGCCACATCCCAGCCTGTTAGACATATACTGTTCTGTGATTACACATAGGAGAGCAAAGTTTAAATTATTATTACCTGCAAAAACAGGAATTACTTATATAAAATCAGTGGGTATAAAAATAAATGGAAAATAGAAATATGGTGCTGCTTTATGCAATAAAATGGTCAAATTCAATATGTATGTGTATACTGAAAGGAATAACTGGGGTCATTGTATGTACTTATGGTAGAGTTTTCCAATTGACTCTTTCATTTAAGTACATAATATATTTATATATGTAGCATGAGTGTTAAATGATAAACTTAGACAAAAACCAATAAGCAAAGTATATTTCAAAGCACTTTTGATGTCTGATAGTGAATATCTTAAAATTCAGTTCCAGTAAGTATTCCTTCACTTTTCTTTCCATTTATAGCTATACAAAAGCAAACATCTAATTATTATCAAAGTCTGGTATTTTAAAAAAAAATATGTAGATAACTGACTCGAATATTTAGTTTCTCCCTAAATCTTTGGACAGTATACATGTTCAACATGAAGAATACTACCTAAAGTGAAAATTCTCCTTTTAGAACAAGTGAAATATGTGTACAGCTGAGACAGCCTGCTCTAGGTTGAGCTTGGGGCCAGGGACAAAGTTATTCTTTTTTTTGTGGCTGCCTCAGACCACCCTGGGAGCAGGGCTGGTGTAGCATGTGGTGCTGGGGATCCAACCATGGTCCTCATGCATTTGCCTAAGCAGGCATGTTAGGCCACTGAGCTATCTTACTGGTCCCTAGAGGTTTTTTTTTTTTAAACAAGGAAGAATCTATCATTGTTCTGGCCCTCTTCCTTTATTTCCCATCAAGGGTCAAATCTTACATGAGGCACTGCAGATGCTGGGAATACTACATGGTGGGCCAGAGCACAATCACTGTCATCTGTAGACATTTATTTTGAGGGTTATCAGAAATGACCATGTGATTGAATCAGAAGACTGAAACAGTGACCCAAACACAGAAGGTCTGGGTATGGTTTGTGGATTCTGTCCAGGGAGTGTCAAGATAGATAAAGATGAAAGGCAGGCTGAGCAGGAGACTGTTCCCTGCTATTAGCAACATGGAGGAGTCCATGGGAAGGAAACGCTCGCAGAAGGCAGCTAGCATCATATGGTCACTCAAACAGGCTACAGAGTGTTCTACTCAATGACAGAACACACAGTCTCCCGAGAAGCACAGGGGACAGACTCCAGAATGGACCAGATACTACATGCTGATAGCCAATAAAGCACTGCTTACGTGATCCCAAAAGAATCAAAAGTATCTCATGCATATTATCAGATTAGAGAACAATGAAATTAGAAACTGATATGAGAAGAAACTGCCGACATTTATGAACACACGGAAATTAAATCAAAGAAGAAACGAGTGAGCTCCTACTCTTGAAGGACAATGGCAGCACAACATACCAGAATTGCTGGTACTGCATGAAAGAAGCCCCAAAAGGAGGTTTATAACTGTAACTGCTCACATCGCAAAAACAGGGAGAGCCCAGACACCTGTCCTAAGGATGCACCTCAAAGTACTAGAAAACAAGAACAATCCAGGTCCAAAGCTTACACAAGGAAGGATATTATAAAGATCAGATCAGAAATCAAGAAAAAACCCCACAATAGAAAGAATCAATGAAGAGCTATTTCTTTGAAAGACTACACAAAACAACCCACCCTTAGTCAATTTTATTAAAATAAGATGATGCAAATTGATGCAATGGACATCAGTGAAATTTAGCAGTTAGAAACTATTTCTAAAACCTGTATCCCAATAAATTGGCGAATTCAGGAAAAAAATGGATAGATTCTTATATATAAGTGAAAATTGAACCAAGATGACATAAAAACCCTGAATAATCTAATAACAAGTAATGAAAATGAAGCAGTAATAACCAGCCAACTAAGAAAAGCCCAGATCCTGATGGATTGATTCACTGTTGAATTCTACAGGAAGTTCAAGGGATAGTATTGTATCCTTCAAGCTCTTTAATGAAATAAAAGGGAAGGGGAACTCCCAAAGTCATTCCTGGAAGTTAGCTTTACCTTGGTTCTAAAACCAGGCAAGGGGCCAACCTTAAAAGAGAATTCCTGGGTGGGTGAGATAGCTTACTGGACTAAGCGCCTGCTCTGGCAAGTGCAGGGACCAGGCTTCGATACCCAGTCCCACATGTCATGCTGGCCCTGACCCTGGGGCGCACTGAGCCAGTGACTGAGCCTGGGTGTGGTGGTGTATGCCTGTAATCCCAGTGCTGGGGAGGCTGAAAACAGGAGGATCTACAAGTCTGAGTTATGTAGTGAGATCTTGTGCCAAATACATAAATGAGGGGTGGGGAAAGAGAATTCCTGCCTGTGCTCTTTAATGAACATAGATGAAAAAAATCCTCAACAAAATACTGGTAAAGAGAATTCAACAAAATACTAAAAGATCACATGTCATGACCAAGTAAGCTTTATCCCAGGTATGCAAGGATGGTTCAACAAATGTCAATCAAATAAATGTAATTTATCACATAAACAGAAGACAGGACAAAAATCACATTATCATCTCAATAGATGTAGAAAAAGCATTTGACAAAATCCAACATGTATTTATGATTAAAATAAAGGAAATAGGTACAGAAGGATCTTATCTCAATCTGGTCAGAGCCATCTATGACCAACCTACTGCCAACACTATATTATGGGGGTGGGGAATTGAAAGCTTTCCCTCTAAAATCAGGAGCAAGACAAAGCTGTCCATTATCACCACTCCTGTTTAATATAGTATTTAAATACTAGCCAGATCAATATGGTAAGAAGAAGAAATAAAAGGAATATGTTTAGGAAATGAAGAAGTCAAATTAATATTATTTTGCAGATAACACGATCCTTTATAGAGAGGACCCCAAAATTCCATCCAGTGACTCCTAGAGTAACCACATTCACCCATGTGGCAGAAATACACAAAATAAACATTACACAAAAATCAAAGAGTTCCTATACACCAATAAGGAACTCACTAGAAAGAAATTAAGAAAACATACCATCCACAATAGCATCAAGAAAAATTAAATATTTAAGAATTAACCTGACAAAGGGAGCAAAAGATCCCTACAAAACTATAGGAATCTTAAAAAGGATACTGAAGAGGACATCAGAATTTACAATATTCTCTGCTCCTGATAAGCAGAATTGATACATAAAAAGTCACACTTCAAAAACTCATCTATAGAATTAATGTAGTTATAATTAAAGTACCAATAACATTACTCACAGAAATAAGAGAAAACAATTGTAAAATGCATAGGGAATAAGAAGAGACCCATAATAACAAAAACAATCCTTTGATAACAAGAGCAAAGCAGGAAGCATCACAATCCTGGACTTGAAGTTGTATTACAAAGCTGCAATGATGAAAACAGCATGGCACAAGCAGTGGCATGAGGATCAAAGGACAGAATATAGGGTTCTGAAATAATCCCACACACATTCAATTATTTGATCTTTGACAAATGGTCTAAAAACTGACATTGGTTGAGAAAACTGGCTATCCATATTCATACAATTGAATCTAGACACATAATCTTTTGCCTTGTACAAAATGAGAATCAAAATGGATTAAAAACATCCAATTGTTGGAGCTGGGGAGATGCTCAGTGGCATAAGCATGTGCCTGGCAAGCACAAGGTCCTGAGTTCGATCCCCAGTACCTCAGGGGGGAAAAAAAAACCAAACCAAAACGCCTAACTGTTAACACAGAAACATTTAACCTGCTGGAATATTAATTATCATTAACTCTTAAAGTCATTGGCATAGGCAAGGAGCTTTTGAAAAGAACGTTGGTTGCATACTAAATAGCACAAAGAATCAACAATTGAGGTCATATCAAATTTAAAAGCTCCTCATAGAAAAATAAAGAATCAATAGTGAAAACACACCCTATCAGATGGGAAAACATTTTTCCAGCTATTCCTCTGACAAAGGACTCTAGAATATACCAATGAGATCTCCCCAAATACAATAAAATATCTGATCTTAAAATGGGCAAGTAAAAGGAACACACACTTCTCAAAAAAAGAAGTACAAATTGCCTGAAAATGTCAAAGACATCATGCCAGCTAAATCTTGGGAGCAGCATGCATATGCCCATCAATAAATGAATAAAGAAAATGTGGTATATACACACAATGGCATACTATTGTACCATAAAGAAAAACCAACTTGAATCACATGTAAGAAAAAGGATGCGCCTGAGGCCATAATGTTAAGTGAATAAATCAGACATACAAGCTTATAAACGCTGCTTTCTAAGAAAATGATTTTTCTTATATGAGAAACCCAAATTATAAATAAAGAACCAACTAACAGAGGACATAGTAATACACAATAGGGAGACAGGCATTTCTCAAATGGAAAGGGATCAATTGCTGTGGGAGAGGTGATGGAGAGCAAGAAAGGGGATGAGCAGAGAATGAAGATGTAGTATGTGTGTGTGCCAAATGCACATGAGGAATGTAAACATTACATACCACAAATACAGCACTCAGATGGCTACATCATTCAGAAAACCCTACGAAAATCAAGTCACTCAGTAGGTCTATTTTTCCTACTTGTGGCCATATAGGCTTTTCTTCCTTTACATTCAGGTGTAAAACATTCTCCTTGGTTGGCATAAGCATGATTGTGTACGTGGAAATATTTATGAGTATGTGTAAATGTTACACATAATGTCAAAGCTGTGCCTTTCACATTTTTCTTAAGCTGTATCTTAGTTTGGAAATTAGCTGAGAAGAGGATGGATTTAGTTGCATACCCTGGCGAGTATATTTTCATGGTAGTATGTTTCCATGCTAATTTAAATATACAGAAGGAAAACAAAAACTAGGAATCTAGACAGGAAGGGGAAGACTTGCCTATGTTGGCCTCAGACTCACGAACACTCCTCTATCCCAGAGACAGAAAGGGAATTGGGAAGTTTGAGAAAGGCAGTACAATATGAATGGCACTAAATCTAATTAACATCTTGATTTGAGTTGGGTTACTTTCTCATTTAGAGAGGAAACAAATGGAGAATAAAAATTTGTATGGCATTTACTGAGTGGGGCAATGGCAAAACCCTATTCTTTTGTCTTTTTTATTGTCTCTAAAATTGAGCCAAAGGATTGAGCCAAAGGCCTTGGCACTGAGCTATAGCCCAAGTCCTTTTACTTTGTATTTTCAGAGTCTTGCTTACTTACCCAGGGTGGGCTTGAGGGGCGATCCTCCAGCCTAAGCCTTCTGGAGCACGGGGCTTACAGGTGTGGACCACCGTGCCCAGCTTCCACTCTTTTCTTTAGCAATGCTTTTGTCTCGTATGTTGACTTCACATATGTAATTCATTTGGGCTTAACATGTTTCTGGATTAATTTCTTGTTCCAGAATATCTATACATTGGTTACATACATGAGAACTTGGGACTACAATCTGATTTAAAAATAACTATTTTTTCCTTAATTTGTCAGTGAGCTACTATAAACCTATACAGCCACTGAATATAATTTGTCAGAGAAGTTATGCTATTTTCATATTCCAATCACCTGTTCATTTGTTTCTCAGAAGAAAAAATACAACTTGCTTTTGATTTAACTTAATATATTTTTTAAAAGTCCCAAATCTCTTGAACTGCTTGTCTTCTGGGCTCAGAAACATTTGTTTGTTAAATATTCAATCACACCCCAGTGCCAAGAGCATCAATAGAGTTTGTCTGATTAACTGTAGCACAGCATATGAATGTTGAAGATGGGAATGATTTCCCTAAGGAGCCTGCGCTTTTTCTGTTGAATTAGATTTCTTAAAAGGACACGCAGATAGGCATTGGGACAATAATTTCTGGATGCACAAAACGGATTCCTCTTGCTGAGTTGTAATTTTGAAAAGATAATTTTAATGACTCTTGAGGGCTATATACTTGGAACAGATGAGCCTGGGCCTTTTGTCTCACAACTTTAATGTTGAAGAGGACAGAATGCTATTTTAGCCTTCATTAGAGTAGATGATCTTATCTGTATTTCAATTGAGTCCCCCATGAAAAATGTCGGCGGTCACATTCTTAGAAGTTCTGTCGTAAAACACATCTGCAATGTTCACACACACTTTGGATGGGTGGCAGTGCTGAATTTGGGATTGAGTTAAGAGTCCGAAGTTTTCACTTCTGTCCACTGCTTTAGATGTGAGGTCTGCAGCAGTGTTTGCCGGGATGGCAGCACCGCAAGGGGCGGCGGCAGTTCAGGTGCAGATGCGCAGGCAAGCAGACAGCGCCGCTGTCCATGTGATGGAGCTAGAGACAGTCATGAAAGAAAACAAACTCATTTATTCTCTGATGACAACGAGGTGACTGCCCAAGTACGGCTGAACTGTCCTCACAGTGTTTATCCTCCAGAAGTGCTTTTTTTCTTGAACGTTATAAGAAACTAGGAAAGTATCAGAGATCTCTCTGGGTGACAGAGATACATGATAGTGTTGCTTTATAATGTGTTTTATTAGTTTATAAACATAAAGTGAAAGGAAGATGGGGCAGGTCTTGGCAAGCAAGTTGCCTGCGTCATGCCTGGTAGTGAACAGGGTGGCCAAGTCACTTTCTGTGAACATCTTGACCTAGTGGTAGCTCAGATACGTCACAGCAGAAGTGTCAGGGAAGGGACTATGTGGAAGGACATAAGAATATTTTGGGAAAATGATGAGTTTTCTGTAATTGTTCAAAATGGATAATATTTTTCAATACATTGGATTTTATGATCTTTCAACTGATAACACTTTTAAGATTTCTTGTTCCTGTCCACAACCAAATTTCTTTCAGATGCTGTGATAGTGTGAAAGGCACTTTTAAAAATATCTGCAGAGTGTCTTATCTTTTAGCAAAAGTGATAGAATGTTAGATTCTAAGCAGAAGAGTGCTTTGTAACTTTCCTCACCAAGAGACTTGTGACTTTCAGAGAAGAGCTTTAACAGTAGGAATAAAGACACATGTGAATAGCCTGAAAGGATTACTCATACAGAATAAAGATTAAATTTTCCTGGTAGGTCTAGAGAACGTGCTATGTTATAATTCATAAAATACATGAACAAAAATTCAAGGCAGTGTATTAAAAGTCTTCCCATTTTTTCCAACACATATATTGTCATTCAGAAACTTTTTAAATTCATACAGAAATATAAGCAGCTTCACATGGACTGATATCCTTTCTACTGTATACACACAGATTGTGTGAGACAACAACTCAAAATCATTAGTTTAATATGGAGATGTGGGTTTATAGTATAATCTAGAAATATATTCTATCAGGAAAAAATGTAAAGTGAAATAACTACACTGCTGAGTGCCAAAAACACCTTGACAGCAACACCACCAGGGCAGCTGGGAGCAAGGACTGGAGTGGGCCTTGCAAACTGTTGTTGGTGCCTTGTCCTTTGCAGGCTCTCGTACAACTAGTTAGAGGGAAGATCTCGAGCCTTCCTAGGTAATCTGAACGTGACAGTTCTCACACACTGTGTACAATCATGAATAATCTGGAGGGCCACAATGTTCCAGTATGGACTGCTATACAGGACAAACTGCATGGTCTTGTACATATGATACACAGACTTATGAGGAAAAGTGATGGGTCTGTACTTCTAGAGTAAAAAAGTATATCAGGGAAGAATAAAATGTTAGTATAAAGCTAATTATTGTAAAGCAGGTGTATCTAGAAGCCATGTTTGGAATAAGGCATGAAAGGCAACACAGAAGCAGACTAGCTTGCTTTTGTTTCTTCCAACTGCTTCAATCATGTGCAACACACTCTATTCCAATAGCTTTCCTAAGATAATTTGTTCTAAATAGTAGTTTTGATTTTATAGTTCCTCATATGTTTCTGTAATGTGCTTTTCAAATATGAAGTTCAACTACAAAGTTAATTGAGTGCTAGGTATTAGATATGGCAGTTCAGGGAATAAACTATACACGAAGCAAAGAGTAAGACGAGAGTATATGCAAGAAGTCCCCACTTCTGCGCCTCTCACACTAAGGTCTCAGATGTGCGTTAATTATTAGCAAATTACAAGGACAATGCATCACTGAAAGCCTACTTTAATTAGCCTTTGCGACTGAATGCGTGCTCTTCCCCTTTTATAACATGATTTTATTTTCCCTAGTGTATATGCTACTGGATTTATCTAATTTCCCTTGAAAAATTCTCACTAGTCTAAAATCAAAGTCTTTTAATTACAAGTTATAAGCTTCAAGCATTGTCAGTAGTATAATGCTACTGATTTACTCCCAATTATTTATAACATAACATGTTTTTAATCCCAACTACACTAAGGATGTAACATTCTAAAATAATCCTCTAGTGGTAAGAATGGTTAAATTAACCAAGCTTATTTTTCTTCAGCAGCTGTGCATGAATATTGGAAGCATGTTTCCATTTCCCATACCTTACACAATCAATAAACAGAGGTTATCCCATAGTCAAAGAAAGTATCAAAAACACAAGAGAAAAAACCAAAACAGAAGAAAACCAATGTGGCAAAGAACATACAAATTCTAGAACCTATTTAAATATACCCTAGCACTTTTGTTTGCTCTATTTTGCATCTTGGTTGGCATCCTGTTAGTTTCTCTAACAGCAACCCCCCAAGCTCGGGAAGGTGGCAAGGCTTCTGCCTGTGTCCCTGTGTGCCACTCTGTGCTCTGGCTAAAGGTGGCCCAGGTAGGTTTAGCAACAAGATGGTCCCGTCACGGGCTCCATGTGTGCTGCTGGCTACACTGACAGGCAAGTACAGAGGCGGGCATGTGGCATGGGAGGGGAGCACGGCACGGCAGGAGGACTTGGGCAGCACGCGAGGAATTTATTTTATACAGCTGATAATAAGTACCTGTCTGCATAACAGACATTTAAGATGGCAGGAGCAGCAAGCAGCAAAAGAGAGCACGGACAGCAATACCAGGTTACAGCATTTAGTGCTCATTTCCTTCCTCCTCACCGAGGCGCTCTGCTTCTCCTCAAGGATTGCCCTTCGCAAAGACAAAGAGCCAAGTTCCTCAGGTGTTATGTAAGGCGCAGCCCTCATCCGTCTTCCAGATCATAGTTTCCCAGAAAACTTGTGTTTACTCCCTGTATGAGACCTCTACAATCACAGTAAGGTTTTTTGGGTTAGGTAGGAAAGGTATGCACATGGGAAAGGATAGTCCTGGCCCAGTAAAATGATACGAATTAACCGATCCGATTAACCAATTTATATTGTAACGGGTTGCTGGGGCAGGATCACTGCCAGATGCTGAAGATAAATGCCATGTTACACTTATCACACATTAGTGTTTTTCCGAACAGAAAGGACAAAGGAATCCAAAAGCCACATTTTAAATGCTAGTATCAAACATACTACTTAGTGTTTGTGGTAGGTTCATGATTTGTATCACTAATTGTTTCGTCACATGCAGAAATAAGGGTTTCCATGTTCTTTGCTGAAAAATCTCATTAAAAGTTGAGAAAACTTGGGCTGGCCAGATAGCTCAGCAGACTAAAGTGCCTGCTGAGGCAGAGCTCAGTGGCCGGGGTTCAGGGTTCAATCCCCAGCATGCCTTGCCAGCCCTGCCCCTAGGGCATGCTGAGATTGTGAATGAGACTGGGCGTGGTGGTGCGCTCCTGTAACCCCATCCCTTGGGAGGCTGAAAACAGGAGGATTACTATGAGTCTGATCTAGTAGTGAGACCCTGTAGATCCTGTCCTAAACACATAAAAAAAGTTGAGAAAACTCCTAATTATTGCCTGAAGAATCCCACTGTAGTCTCAACTGCCTTGAGAGTAAGAGCTATAGAATTACTTGATAATCCACTGTCCAAAGGAGATTCTTATAGTTATTAGTTTTATAAATATCCATGGATATTTTTACAGTTGTATAACCTATAAATAAAATGTTTTATATGTTCTTATTAAACCTTGACTTGACTGTATTCTGTTTAAAATTA
>NDGM011190652.1:0-16649 GCA_002564305.1 Octomys mimax
ACTATATTGGATTACTTTGCTGAATTCATGCACCTACAATATATGAATGGCAATGAAATACCCGTATCTGACAAAAGTAAACAAAACAAGGGGATATAATTGAACGACTATTTTGTAGTGGAAAAAATATATATAATGTATATACAAAGTAGCATAGATATACAGCTACTTTCTCTTAGTTCATTGACAAGTTTTGAAGTGTTTAGACACGATTTCATGTTTGCACTTGAATAACGACTATGAATAACTACTACAAAGACAATATGCAATGTATTGTAACTGTCCTACTAACCTGTTTTGAAACTGTCTCACTACTTCCTTAATAAAATTAATATAAAAATGTATTTATACTGTTTTAATTTGAGGTGTCAGGACCTATGAAGTACCTATGAAACTAGAGACCGCCACCTTATTACAGTACACCACTGCTCCTCAAGATGGGGTGCGGGGAGGCTGCTTCCACAGCACCACCCAACACTGATTCTGTACGCACTCATGTCACTTATCTAAATGATTAGGCATCTGCATAAAAGCCACATTTATCTCTCTGTACACTTTAAATGCTCTCTAGCTGACTTATGATACCAAATAAAATGTAAATACTATGTCCAATGTCACTATACTGCATTGTTTAGGTAGTAATAAAATGAAAAGCTTTTCACGTTCCATACAAACACAATTTATTCTCCTGGTTGTGTTCCATACTCAATTAAGACATGTAGAACCCATATATGTGGAGGACAAACTGTATGTTGTATTATTAGTCAGATCTTTCAGTAACTTTGCTATTTACTTAAGCTCAATTCAAAGAAAACCGGCAATTGGAGAGGTATTTTCATATTCTTAAATAATGTTATTGCTATTATTTGGATGAGTATCTCTTCAAGGCTCATGTGTTGATCTGCATGGCGGCACTACTGGGACATGACCTGAAACTCCAGGGAGTTAGGATTAGTGCAAGGTTTTTTTGTCATCGAGAGGCTGTCCTCACAGGGCATTATGGGCCCCACGATTCCAGTCTATTTATTGGGCTGTGGTACAGTTTGTTCTATTATATGCTAACTACCAACAGATTGCAAAGTCCCTTAAGGCCAAAGATAGTACCTTCTTCCTATGGTACCCACATCTGGAAGATCTTAACACTAAACTGCATCTAGAACAGTATCTGGAGCATTAAAGGTACTGACTGAAGAAATACATACAGGATAAACAGAGGAACAATTTCTATGCAAAAATAGAGTTAAAACTCTAGGTCTGCCACTGATACTCCACTTAGGTAATATTCACCAACGCTTCCTGCAAATACATTCAGTTAAGAATAAGAAAAAGTTATAATGTTTCAATGAGAATCATTTAAAAAGAGTCATAGACATACTGTATAAAGATATTACAAAAATTGCACAAGGCAGAGATATAATGTAGCATAAGAATTATATACAAATAAATACTGGATGCTTATAAAGCAACAGCATGAGACATATGACTTAAAAAATAGAAAAAATTACTTCAGTCAGGCATGATGGCACTTGCCTGTAATACAGGCACTTGGGAGGCTGAGGCAGGAGGATCACTGTAAGTTCAAGGTCAGCCTAAAGTGAGTTTAAGACCAGCCTGAACTGCATAGTGAAACCCTATCTCAAAAAGACCAAAAGAAAAAAACACTTTACAATAAAATTCTAGATTTTCTAAAATGGAAGATGACCATTAAATGAATTGATTTTTCCTCTCCAAAATAAAAGGGATGAACTGAGACTTCAAACTGATGTTCTTTTATTAGATGTTTGATTTAATTTTGCCAGGTATTGGTATAACAATAGCAAATAGCATTTACACAATTGCCATGGCTTTCAAGGACAAACACCTGTTTCTATGCATACACAATTTGTGGATTAGCTTTGATGGCTCTGCTCTAGGATATGGGTCAGGTTGAAATCAGTTCCTCACCATGTTACCCTCAGTCCTAGACACAGTAGAGCTTCCTATCCACATATAAACAGCAGCAGCACAATCATGCTAGTGTGTGCTATGCAATGAGTCTCATTAGTCAAAATGGCCATGAAGCAAGTCAACATTAATGTAGCAGGAAATATATTATTTCTTTCCTTGAAGAGAAAGGAAGAGAGTATCTGCTAAAAAGGGCATCAAATATCTCTATCCTGTCATATTTAAGGGACTTGTTTCATTGTTGTGTTCCTACCAGTGTAGGACAGAGGACATCAGTGGTAAGGATTCAGCTCTGATTTTTTATACTCCTTCAAAATCACCCAGTGGCATGACACTGACAAGGGCTACAGTCCTTGCTGCAGCAAATCTGCAGACAAATATAAAAAGCAAAGATATCAGTCTTTCTGAAAATCATGCTTTATGTTTTTTTATTTTTATTTTTTTATTTATATTTTCCAAAAACCCCTTACTGTACAGTTGCTAAATATAGAACAAGGTAAATGGGGGCCGGGGAGATAGCTCAGCAGCATAAGTGCCTGCCTGGCAAGCACAAGGTCCTGAGTTCCTGAGTTTGATCCCTGATACTGAAAAAAAAAAGAAAAGAAAGAGAGAAAACAAAAAAGTAACTAAAGCATCAAATATTTGTACTTTTCTTATTTGTTCATAATTTAAACACCATTCGTGTAAAATGACTCTTGATTGAAGTTCATAAATCAAAACTGCAATTACTAAGTGTTTAGTGACTAATGCTATTTAAGACATTATATAATCAAATGTAATGAGCTATAACAAAAGCTTAATTGTGAGACAAATTCATGACCTAAAAACTCTATTTCTGAACAAAAAAGAATGGAAATAAAATCTTTTTCACCTTATAAAACAGAAACAGTAAAACACACCCAAGGAAAGTATGAGAATCCTACCAATAAAGATGACAACCAAACTACTATATATAATTGTCAACTTTGATACAACTATCAATTTTAAAATAAAATTGATAAGGATTATTTGGGAGAAAATGGGTAAGCAAATAAATATTAATCAAATTGGGGGAAAAGGAAAGATTATTTCCTTGCCTTGAAGATTAACAAGAAAAAAAGGGGATGTTACTCATTCACAATGTAATCAGAGGTCCCAATTCATCAGCACAGAACTCACAATATCATTAATCTTTTATCATACTGCCTTAGCAGTTTAAATCATCCTATTAAGTATTATATTGTTAATTAAATATATTAGTACTGTAGAGTTCACTGTTTTTTTTGTTTTTTTTTTTTTTTTTTTTTTTTGTGCGGGGGGCTGGCTCAGGTGGAGGCAGGGATCAAACCGCAGTATCCTGTGCCTGACTGAATTTGCACGAGCAGGCAGTTAAAGAACTGAGCTAACTGGCAGGCCCCTAACACCAACACTTCTATTTACAATGTGACTGTTCATGAACAAAACATCCTGTAAAATTTTGCTTCCCTTCCCAAACTCCACAGTGGGTGACAAACACCACAGCTACCTTCCCCCACTGCCCTGGTTACTTTTCTCTCATTGTTGAAGCACAATACTGACACCCCAAATTATGAAGGGAAGGTTCGCTTAGCTCACAGTTTCTAGAGGGCTCAGTCCGTAACCAGCTGGCACCAAGGCAAGGTGGAATGGCACAGGGGCAACAGGTGAAGGTGGCAGGAGTCAGCAAAAACAAGATGGGGGTAACAAGCCTCTCTCCCTTATAGTGAGAACAGGCTATGGGGGTGAGGGGAGGGGTAGCACTCAGGCCATCTTGCCATCTCCTCTTGGACAGGATGAAGATGTACATGAAGTAAGGACCTGGCTCCCTGCTGGGTTATTTACGTCAACCTCTAAATTTCTCAAGTTGATACAATGTATCAACCATTACACCTATACAACCACAAATACAGCCATCTTTCCCCAAATCCTAAAATATATTCATAAATGAGGTATTACTGTATTTTTTGACTATCTCTCAGGATTACTGAAAAACTTTTGACAGAACAGTGGCTCCTGGATTTATTTTGTGGATGATAAACATCTTTTATTCAGTCTCAGATCTAGTTCCAGGTCCAGGAGGCTTCATTATCTACAGATTTCAAAAGTAAGTGAAAACTCACTGAATGGCACTGAGGGACCTGGCAAGTAACAGCTCTTACCAGTCAGCTACTTTGAGAGATGCTGCATTAAGAGTTTCAGGAATATAAAAGAAAGAAGAGTCAGCTATACAAAAGCAATAACACAACAGTCTTGCCTTTTTAAACTTTCTTAGGGGTTTAATTCTGCTCTCCAAGAACTACTGCAAAAAGAAAGATGTATTATATACATGTACTAACTTGCCATGATGAAACGTGTCACTGTGTACTGCAAACATATATTAATAAAAACAAACATCTGAACAAAAAGAGCTAAATTATCATTTTTATTTGAAATGAATACTTCAATAGTGATTCATCTCTGACAGTTTAATTACCAGTCCTGCAAAAACCAGACTATCCTAGACTATGCTAGGATATATAATCCATAAGAAGTGATACAGAAAATCAGAATACTAACATGAGAACTCAAGAGTAAACAGTCTCTAGCTGAACAACAGTACAGTTCACATTTTCATTAAGAACTTACAAACAAATTGCTTTGAAAAATAACAATAAATGATGCATAAGCAAACTGAAAACACAAGTGATTAAACTCAAACTCTGCTTATGCATAAAGAACAAGTACAGACAGTGCACAAACAAAACAGTATCAAGGATACAATCATGAATACACTTCATTTTATACCTTTATACCTCATTTTAAACCATTCTTGAATTTCATTTTAGATTTCAACATGAAGTGCCTTGTTTCTGAATTCTATTGTTTCACTGTTTTAAAACATGCTTTCCCTTTATTAATAATTTTCTAAAATTTATTTGTAAGTTTCATGGTTAGCTTGCCAAATTTAGTATTTAAACTCACACTAAAATTTTAAGTGATGGGGCCAGCCAGATAGCTCAGTGGACTAAAGCGCCTTCTTAGAGCACAGCAACCAAGATTTGATCCCTGGCATGCCATGGCAGCCCTGCCCCGGGGTGCACCGAGATGCTGACTGAGACTGGACGTGGTAGCACACGCCTATACCAGCACTTGGGAGGCTGTAAAGAGGAGAATCACTACAAGTCTGATCTACACATTGAGACTCTCTAGACCATGTACTAAAACACAAAACAAAAAATAAAAATAAAATTTTAAGTGAGATTATATTAAATTTATAAATTATGTTAAATAAAAAGTTCAAATGTTAGCGAGAACGGTTATTACTACAACTCTGAATCTTCTGATCAAATTCATGTTTATTTATGGGCATATTTCATTTCCTCCAGTAAAATAGCAAGGATTTCTCTCTGGACCCACTGATTATATTTTCAATGTACTTTTCCTCACTTTCTGTTACTTAGGTATCCTCCTGAACTGTATTTTTTTTATTTCAGTGACCTCATTGAATTCATCATTCCTAACAGCTTTTAGAAAATTTTCATGGGTTTTGTATTTGCAAACAATGATCATTTTATATGAAACTTTTCAATGTTTTAGTCAAATTATTTTGTCTCCATAACAGTATGCCATTATATTGATGACAGGTATGTTCTTTTATTGGTGTCACGAAAAGATTGATATCACTGTTTTTTCCAAGAGTATGTTGTATAGCACAATCTATTAAAATATTTATCTTTTATCAAGTTAATGTCTATCCAGTTCATGAACCTAAGCATTTCATTAGCTATTTGCACACATTTACAGTCCCCATTAAGATGACCATGCTTCTATAAACAGTGAAGATTTACTTACTTAACACTTATCTGGTGTTTACTCTATGCCAAACATTAATCTTTATTATTTACATATATTACCTCATGTAATCTTTAAAGCCACTTTGTAAGATAGACTCTGTTATCACTTTCATTTCAAAAACACAGGAACTAAAGCATAAAGGTACATATAAATCCAGAATACAGGTAGATTTATTAATTTCTTATCCTCAAAAGAAAGTAGTAATTCATTCTTAAATCATTACTCATAAACACTGCTTATGTGCACTTTAGGAATTCTGCATGTGCTTTCATAGTGAGATGTCTCTATAAATCTCTTTTTTATGCTACCATTTAGCTCTCAACAAGAATGGTGTTTTCATTATAGAATTAATTAGCAGGTTGTCATCTCCAAGACATTCCCCTCTCAATCTCATCTTTTGGTCTTCAAAACTTACACACTTCTCTCCTATATTTTGCTTAGGCTGACTTCCTAGTAGATACATCAACAGATCAGGGCAGAAGTGATATATATCAATGTATAAGACAGACAATAAAAGCTCTCTAAAATATAATTTTTATGAAGCTTAAAGCATAAATTAAACTAAAAAAATTTTCTTCATGAAATGTATTTTAAGTCATTTTTCCATAATTTAAGGATCATTCAAAAATGTTATTGCTATACACTTACCCAAAAGAGTTAAATTATACGTAAGTTGAAAAGAAATATAATACCTTCAGATTATATTTTTGAGCCTTATCCAAAATAGTTGGTACCAAGTTATCAGTAGCTTCTCCATTCTCATCACTTGAATCAGGTGGGTACCAAGATAGTGCAAGTACACCTAAGTGGAAAATCAAACAGCAAAGAAAAAGAGACCAGAAGAATGACTACCATTATTCTAAAAAGGTACAGGAGTACCAAATCATTAACAATAAAAAAGAAACATATACATTCAAAAGTTTGTCTTATTACATACATTCCATCAGACCATGTAAGGTTAACTACTTACTTTGTTTAGCCAATATTTATGAACACTTTATCAGAAATCAATGGTTCTTGAAGTTATTTATTTGGTACAGGGTCTCACTACACAGCTCAGATTCAGTTATCCTCTTGTCTCAGCCTCCCCAGCACTGTGATTATAGGTGTACACCACCAAGACTGATTTCGGAGGCCAGCACCCAGGTTTCTTGGGCTGGCACAGCATGAGGTAACAGGGATAGAACTCAGGTCCTTAAGCTTGCCGGGCAGGTGCTTAGGCCTCTGAGCTACCTCCCCAGCCCAGCAATCCTTTTCTGAAATAGACTTCATTTTCAGAATAAGTTTTAGGGTTACACAAGAGAAACAAAGCAAGACGAATTCTCTTACAATACCCCTGCCAGTCCCCAACATTCTTAGTTTTCCCCTATTACCATCTTCTATCTAACATCTTGTATTGTTCTTTTTATAAATAATGAACCAATACCGTTTATTAGTAACTACACATCATAGTTTAAATAGGGTTCACCGTTTGTGTTGTAGAGTTCTGTGTATTTTGACAAATGTATGCCATATGCTCAACGTTAAATTATAGATTCTGTGCTCCATCAATTTATTTTTCCTCCCTTTTCTCTCAACTCTGGCAATAACTTTTTATGGCTTTTATAATTTTGACTTTTCCATAACTTTACAACATTGGAATCATAATACATATAGATTTCCTTATTGGTGTCATTCACTTAGCAATTTGCCTTTCGGGTTTGTTCATATACAACTCCTTATGGCTGGAGTTCATTTATTTTTTATTGCTGCATAATATTCATTATCTACTTACCAACTGACGTATATCTTGACTACTTCCAATTTTTCAAAATTATGAGTAAAGCTTCAATAAACATTCATGTGCTAGTTTTTGTGTTGTCCCTGTCTTTTAACGGAATATTTATAAGAATTAAAATAATTATAGTTTCCTCTTGCAGTATTTACTTTTAAGTGAAAAATTATGAGATAAGAAACATCAGTATCCACAAAAATCACCAAATGGAGAGAAGATATTTAGTAGCAACTAATCAAAACTTTACATAGACAGAAATGGGGTGCAATTACAAAGATAGCACTAATTTATAAATCAATCAACAGACTTAAACACACAGAGAAAAACAATGGTACTAAAAAGAGATAAGGAAAAATCAAAATGAATTAGGAAGTTTAGAACCTGCCAGAGACTTGAATTTTAAGACTTCAATTTTGTGAAAGGTGCACTAAATATATTCTGACAGGAGCAATCCTGAGCCTCAGTGAGTCTCAGGAACTTTCGTGAGCTGCTACAGGAACAGACTATGTTTACTAAAGTTAACAGAAAAAGAAAATGACCGTTTTCTATTCACACTGAAACTAAAAACGGTAAGAATTAGAAATATTAAAAAAAAAAAAATTAGGCTACAGGGAACTAGAGGGAAGCTCTGGCTGGCAAAGAAGGATGCCATAGTACGAAAGAAGCTGCTGAGTAGGTTCAGTAGAAAACTGCCCAACCCTAGCCTCCTATAAGTTGGAACTTGAGGAGCCCACTAACCCAGCTTGTAATACCGGCAATGAAGAGTGACACGAAAATTTTAGCAATATGTGGCCAAGTGGTCTAGGCAAGCCAAAGTTAGGGCTTCTGGTACATTCTCTACCATATAAGAAATTTAATGTTTCTTTCAAATATCTCCAGTATAAGTCAAACTAATAATAATAATAATAATAATAGTAATAATAAGTCTAAAGGTTTAACAGAAAGGCAAGCACATTTCTAAACATAAACCTATAGTCATTGTATCACTCAGGTAATAACGCTTTTAACAACAACAAAAAAAATCAAAAGTAATAAAACAAAAAGCCAAATAACAAACACAATTAAAAAAAACTGGATTTATATATGAATTAGGCTTTAGAATCATCAGAGAGAGAATTTAAAGTTATAATTACAGGAAAGATAGTCACTATATAAGATACAACAAAGAATCACAGAGAGATAAAATCTGTAAGAATGCTATAGAAATGTAACAAATAAGAATCTTATTAAGAGATGAATAGTATCTTCTATGAACTCATCAAAAGATTCAACAAAACTGAAAGGATCAGGGTACTTAACTCAAAACGAGTTACCAAAACTGAAACAAAAAGAAAAGAAAGATAAGGACGAAAAAACAGAACAATATATTGAGTCATGGGATAGATACCGAAGTTCCTGCAAACATGTTAACTGTAAAACTAGAAAAGGCCAAAAGTATATCTGAACAATAATTACTAAGAATTCTGAACAACCAACAATAAACATAAAACAACAGACCCAGGAACATTCAGAAGGATAGTTAAAAATAACAGGCCAGGCATGGCGGCACTCAGGAGGCTGAGGCAGGAAGATAATTTGGAGTTCAAGACTGTCTCAGAAAGATAATAATAGGGGCCGGGGAGATGGCTCAGTGGAAGAAGCGCTTCACTGGCAAGCGCAAAGGCCTGAGTTCAATCCCCAGTTCCGCAAAAAAAAAAAAAGAAAGAAAGATAATAATAAGAATAGCAGCATAGGATTTTCAAACTGGTGGAAAAAAAAAATGAAAAAACAATGTACCCTAACAAAGGAGGCAAATGTTGGGCCAGCCAAATAGCTCAGCAGATTAAATAGCCTGCAAGCAGGCACAGCGGATGGGGAGTTCAATCCCAGGGCCCACCTGTAATCCCAGCACTTAGGAGGGTATAAACAGGAGAATCACTACAAGTTCAAGCTAATAGTGAGACCCTGAACACCCTGTAGACCGTTCCCCAAAAGACACGTTACAGTAAATTGAGACTATAAAAAGGTTAAAGTTATAGCAGACTTCTAATTAAGAAAACAGTGAAAAACAAAACAAAAGCAAAAAAAAAAAATTAAACTCTTAAAAACTCTGTTGAGAATGACACAGCAGGTGAAGTATAATTCAAATTATAGGACAAAAACAAAACTAAAAGATTTCACTACAAGTTGAACAGTAATTCGAGAAATGTTAAAGGAAATTTCTGGTATGATAACAGATATACATCTGGATCTACCTTTAAAGAAATGAGGCATACTAGAAATAAAATAAATGAACACTTTTTTAAAAGTTTAGTCTTAAATATAATAAAATATGTACAGAACCTGTATGGTGAAAAATTTTCCCCCAAAACTAAAGAAAACATAGGCAGGGAGGCTACGGCAACTCTACATTTTCCTGTGGCTGCATGAAGCAGAGCAGCCCAGGCTCAGAAGCTCAAGTCTTGAGAAATAATACCTGCTCCACCCTCCATCTCACTACACTGGCCCCAGAAAACAGCAGAAAGTACATTTAAGGCAGCTCCTGCAGGCCCATACTTCTATTAGTAACTGGCAGGCACTGCCTTAGCACACTTGTGCAGCTGGTTCCCAAGTGGGCCAGGGCAGGCTCAGCCGTCCACACACACACAGAAATAGACTTGATATGTTAATATGTCATAATTAATAAAATTATTAATGAAATATTTAAAAAATGAATTCCTAAGGCTAACGACAGATCTTGTGAAATAACAAAAGTTAAAAAAATTTAAAAGAACAAAGAAAGCTTTATGATCATTAGCAGTGTTCCAAAAATAGAAAATTAGAAAAAAAAAAAAAGGCACAGAAAATCTACTTAACAAAATAAATCTTGAATTCTTGGTTAAGATATGGAGATTCAGGCCCAGGAAGCTCAAAGGACCTCTAGGAGATTAAAAGAAGAAAATATGCTCCCAGGCATAATACAGTCAAAACTCTTCAAAAGTAAGACGAACAGAGAGAACTCTACAAAGTGCATGAGTGAATCATTAAGTCTTCTACAATAGAATTACCATCAAAGAATAGACTTTTCAACAGAAACACTGTCCAAGAGTGAATATGATGATGCATTCAAAGTCTTAAAGAAAATAAATTGCCAGACAATGCTACTCCCAGTAAACTTATGCTTCAGAAGTAAAAATTAACTTTCCAAGGCAAAGAAAACTGAGAATATATCACTGCTTGATTGGTTCTACAAGGAATGCTTAAAGGATGCACACACTAGAAGCGGAAGAACTGTAACTATCATAAGAAAAACACAAAAGTACAAAATGCAACAGGAGACTGGACACACAGAAGACAATCAAACTCAATACTGAAATTACAAAACTACAAAGAAAAATTACAAAGGATACAAGAATAGTCATAAAAAATTAACAAAATTACAGGAGTATGTCTTTACTATTCACTGATAAAATCTTGAGTACATGTGGATTGAAGTTACCAAATAAAAGATACAGAAGACTAACCAAATAAATTAAAAAACATGCCTAACAATGAGTTTACTATATGAAATTCACTTTAACAATACACACAGTCTGAAAATAGATATACCATGCAAGTAGAAACTACAAATTAGTAGAAATAGCTAGGTGTATTTTTACCAGAAAAAAGAATTTGTTTTGTTTTGCGTTTTTTTGGCGGAATGGGGAATTGAACTCAGGCCCTTGTGCTTGTCAGGGAAGCACTTATTCTACTGAGCCATCTCCACAGCCCCAGGAAAAAAACTTTTTTTGAACCAAAACTGTACAACAAACAAAATTCATTATGTACTGATAAACAGATTAATTCAACAAGAGGAAATAACAGTTGAAATATACATGTACCAAAAACTGGGGTATCCTATTATATGAACATGAGATTTAAATAGATAGATTATAACTATAATAATAACAGCAGGGACTGTAACATTCACTTTGTCAAAGCACATACAATTAATACACAAAAACAAAATCGACATTTCTTGGTAGAGAATGCACCTTGAGACTATACTCTTAAGTGAAATAAATCAGACATACATGTAAATACCACATTATTTCTCTATTGTGAGAAACTGAAAGTGTAAATAAGGATCAATATGTATAATAGGTATTGCAAAACAGGAACAAAATGTTCAAATAGGGAAAAGAACAAGAGAGGGGCCAGGGAAGGAAAGGTCAAAGTAAAAATAAAAAGAAAAGGAAAAACGGAAATAAAGCTTTTGTAAATGGGGAGGGGAGAAGAGACTGAAGGCAGGTAAGGGAATGGGAGAAAAAAATCAAATTATGTCATGTACAGGTATGATGAATGTGATCATTATATACACCTAAAATGTAACAAAAATCACACACAAAAATAACAACGCAGAGTATTCAGAGGTAGATTATACTACAGACTAAACGAACGAACCTAACATTATTTACCCAACGTTTCACCCAAGAGCTGTAGAATACACTTTGACTCATGGAAATTCCCCAGGGTAGGCGTATGTTAGGCAATCAGTAAATAATGCCATGTATCTTCTCTGATCACAACATAATAAAATAAGAAATGAACAATAAAGTGAACTTTAAGAACTGTACAAATATATGAATACTAAGCAACATTCTTTTGAATCAAATCAATGAAGAAATCAGAAGGGAAATGCTTAAAAAATCTCAAAATCTGGGACACAACAAAAAGTCTACCTAAATATATGAGATACAACAAAAGTAACACTAACAGAAAAAATCATAGCAACAAATGCAAATGTTAAAAACAAATTTCAAATAACCTAATGACAAAACTAAAGGAAACAGAAAAGCAAAAATAAAGCAAATTTAAAATTAGCAGAAGGGAAAAAAATAACAAAAATCAGAATGTAAACAAAGTAGAAAAAATCCCTACAAAACATCAATGATACAAGAGTTAGTCTTTTGAAAGGACAAACAAAATTGACAAATATTTGGCTAGCTAAGTGGGAGTGAGGATAAAATAGAGACATACCACTGATAAAGAAATATACAGATCAGATCATTAAGGACAACTGAAAACAATATGCTAACAACTGGAAAACCTGCAAAAAATAAAAATATTATGTACATATCTATCAAAATTGAACCATGAGGATATAGGTAACCTGAATAGACAAAAATGACAAGACTAAATTAATGGTAAGAAAATCTACTAATGAAGAAGAACAAAGATTATAGGGCTTGACTCTTGAATTTTACCGAAGCTTAAAGAGTCACAACTATTTTGAAAGTATTCCAAACTATCAAAAAGAATATCTTTCCAAACTCATTCTACATGGCCAACATTCCCTAGTATCAAAACCAGAAAAGCACATAACACAGAAGAAAAATCACAGACTAATATTCTTTATGAACACATATAAAAAAAATTCTCAGTAAGATACTAGTAAAATGAATCCAACAGGACATCAAAAAGAATCCACAAAAAAAAAAAAAAAATCCACATTATGATCAACTGGCCCTTATCCTAGGGATGTAAAGATATATGAACATCCACAAAGCAGTAAGCATTATTATAGCACATCAAAAGAAAGGGCAAAATCATATGACCATGTCAACCAATACAAAAAAAGCATTTGATAAAATTCAATATTTTCTCACAATAAAAACCTTCAAATAATTAGGTAAAGAAGTAATTTGCCTCAATAAAATGTTGTATTGAGCTATATATGACCAATCCATAGCATATACTGAATGAAGAAAAGTTAACATTATTTCCTCTAAGATCAATATTGTAGTTAAGGGTTTTGTAAGGTGAACAATAACTATACAGGACACATTTGATAAATTATTTTATAATGAATCAGCTGAAGAAGCATATACAATGAATGTATAAAATCTGTTCACACACTGATGACTCAAGAATCCGGGTGAGGGCCTGATTCCCACAGCAATATCCTGCATGAGTCCAGCTGAAGACCTAGAGCTCAAAACAATGCCTCTCACAAGTACAATTGGAGGCCTAGTGACCACAACAATGTCTCATGCTAGCCAGCTTTAAGTGTTTGTACTGGAAAGGTCCAAAGGTCAGTGGCAGAAGCTAGGAACATCTATGCCAGTGGGATGAAGGATCTGTGCTGCAGGCTGAGGGATCTGAAGGAGCTAAAAAGCAATGCTCAAGGTAAGCACCAGAGCTCCTCACAAAAGTACCACAGCTATCCTCAGCAACAGAACAGTGAGGTCCTGAGCTCCTCCAGTAATGAAGAAAACTGAGTTCCCATCAGGAAAGCCCACCTGACAAGCTTCTCCACAATGCTGAGCAGTGCATCATCTTCCCCTCCAGAGCCAGGAAGCGATGAGGACCACAGCTCCCCCAAAATGAACCATAATCATCCTCAGCAACAAGGAAGTCCTGAGCTCCTCCTCTTCTGACGAGAACAGCCAAGTTCACCAGGAAAGTCAGCATAAGGAGATCCTCAGCAGAATAGCCCAAAGGAACCAGCAGCTTCCAACAGTTCCAGCAGCTTCTCCTAACAGCTTCCCTAACAACCTCCCCAGTTCTGCATCTTATGGTGCTGACAACAATCCTCAGGTGGGCCTCCCATATCCAGCACCATGATGGTTCAATTCAGCTCCACTATAATCAGGAATAGGTAATGGAATCCACTTTTACAACTTAGTACTAGAAGCCTTAGAGCAACTAACACTTTAGTTTTTCTTTAGAAAGGCATAAAATAGATAACTGAGAAAAACATGAGTTGAATTATCCGTTTGTGTATGACATGATTGTACATATAGAAAAACAGATGCCATGGGAGGAAAAAGCTGTAAAAACTGATAAATGAATTCAGTAAGGTGGCACTATAGAAAAATCAACACAAAAATCAGCAGCATTGTGATATATCAACATCTAAGTTTCTGAGAAAGAAATAAGAAAATAATACAATCCAGAAAATTAAATTAACAAAATAATTATTAAAAAACATAGGAAAAATGAGGTAAATGGTATCTACAATGGAAATTACAAAACACTGATGAAAGAAAAAAATGTGAAGACATCCTATGTTATGTACTGGAAGAAAATCTTTAAAATGACCACACCACAAAAACAATCTATCAATTAAATGTAACTTCTATAAAACTAATGAAATTCTTCACAGAAATAGAAAATCTTAAAATTTGAGACAAAAGACTGACTAGTCAAAACAATCATCAACAAAAAGAACAAAGCTAGATGCATTATACCATTTGCCTTCAAAATATATTAAATAACAGTACCAAAGCCAGGATAGTACAGAATAAAAAGATACAAAGTAATGGGACAGAGTAAAGAATCTCAAATACATCAATATTATTACAATTTTAACAAACAGCAAAATCCCATACTGAAGACAGAAAGTATGTTCAATAAATAGTGGTAGAAAAACATGATATCCACACACAGATAAAGAAATTAGGCTCTTTACCTCTTACCATCTACGAACATTAACTGAAATGGTTGCAAGAATCAAACAAAATTCATTCACCCAGACACTACTCAAAGAAATATAGAGGAAGTGCTTCAGGATATTTATCTTGGAAAAGATTTCTAGGATATGACCACAATACAACAGAAGGAAAATCTGAGAAATGGAACTACATTAAGCCGACAGCCTTCTGTACAGCAAAGTAAACAACCTGCAAAATATGAGAAAACATTTGCAAACTATTCATTTGCAGATTCAATTTTTAGAACAAGAAAAAAATTCAAGTAACTGAGAACCAAAAAATAGTAGTAAAAATATGATTATAAATGGTCAAATTGTGCTTGCTTATGCTGAAAAATGTCTTCTTCCAATTTTACATGCATATACCTGGTAATCTAGACAACTAATTTGAAGACAACAAATACTGTTGAATTCATATTTTTTAGTGAAATTCTGTATCATTTCTAATTTTTTATTATCATTATTTTGTATTCTCATTAAAAAGTAAAAATGAAGAAAAACAAATTACCTGCGACAGTTAATTGAATATGTCAACTTGAGTAAGAAACACCCAACCAAATTGGATCAATATAGTTCTAGGTGTGGCTGAAGGGATTTACTGAAAACAGAAAACTCATCCTGGGTGAGACTGACACCGATTTCAGGCTTGCTGCCTGAGGGGAATAAAAGGCAAATGCTAAGGAAGGCTCCCTACGTCAGAGCAGCTCCAGTGTGCCCTCACCTTGGATGCCATCTCCTGGCCTCCAGCATAGACCCTTCTGCCTTTCAGTACAGACCCTGATGTAGCTTTCCTAGGCACACCCTTCAGCCTCCTGACATGCACTCACACAAGACACTACAGTAAGCACCTGCCTTCGACTAGACCTGCACTCTTTCACACCTGACACTATAGGAGGCCACCGTAAGTAAATCTTGTACATTCTTATATATTTGTATAACTTAAATTAAATGTTCCTCTAGTAAGCACTGATACCCCTAAACAGACATCCCCCTCAAAAAAAAGCTGTACAAATGCCCAACAAGTGCAAAAAAATGTTCATTATCATCAATAAGCAGGCAAGTGCATCGTCAAGGCCATAGTGAGATATCATCTCATCCCAATAATAATGATTACTATCAAGAAGGCAGAAAAATAGCAAATGCTTGTGTGGTTGTAGAGAAAGGGGGATTCTCTGTATAACTATAGCAGAAACAGTATGAAAGATTAGAAATAGAAACAACAAATGATCCAGCCATCCCATTATTTAGTATATACCCAAAGGAACTGACATTGATATAGAACTGATCACAAAACCTAAGATATAGAATCAACCTAGTTGTCTATCAATGGATTAATAAGAAAACTATCGTATACAAAATGAAGTGTAATTCTGTCATAAAAAGAATGAAATTTTGTCAACTGCAGCAACCAGATGGAACTGGAAAGTATATTAATTAAATCAGGCACAGAAAGAAAAATATCACATGTTCCCACCCACATGTGGAAGCTAAAGATTGATTTCAAAGAAAGGAGAAAATAGTGGTTACCAGAACCAGAAAGGGGGTAGAGAAGGTGGGAGTGGTGGTCAATAGGAACAAAAGTGCAAACAGAAAGAATAATTTCTTATGTTGGAACAAGCTGAACTAAAGCACAGGGACCGCGGTTCAATCCCCAGCACCACATGCCAG
>NDGM011190653.1:0-24204 GCA_002564305.1 Octomys mimax
GGGGGAGGAGGAAGAGGGGCAGGAAGGAAGAGGAGGAGGAGGAGGAGGGCTTTCAGGCCACCAGCTCACCTGCACCCAAAACACAGCACAACCAATGCCACCCACCCAGATTGTACTGTATTACAGGAGGGCCCTTCCCCCCCAGATGCTCTGAAATGGCAAGCACTCAGCACCCTCTTTCCCCAAAACAAGCACTCCACATCGCCCCTGTCCTCTCTTGTTTACCATCACCTTTACTTGTTTTGTTTTGTTTTTAAAAGAAAAGATCAGCACAGTATAGTCATTGATATTTGTTCAAAAATTTGACCCAGGCAGCACAAAACAACAGATCAAAAGTCTCTGCCTTCCTTTCATCGTTTCCCTCGGCTTCTCATAAATCATCATTTTGTGAATGGAAATAATTTCAGCCCAAAGTCTTGGGCAGACACCAAGAGAAACAGATGACCTTATTTGCAACAATGTTGGGTCTTCGGAGCACAGGCCATCGGGATGTCCAGCCCCACTGCCTGTGAATGCCCCTCTGGCCCTGTGGTAGGAGCCCATGATGGTACAGAATGACAGAACTCCTCATGCACAGACTTGTGTGGTTGTCCCTCACATTAAATGAGGACTTGGCTTTTGTCCCCAAGAGCAACACAACTCAGTCTCACTCTCTTTCACACTCAGCAGCGTGGGACAGGGTTGTTCATACCATCACAGCCTGGACAAGTCTCATCCAGCCTTATCATCCAGACGCCCCCCAAAGCCAACCCAGCTCCTAGGAAGACTCCAAGTCCTTCTGCAGTAAGAGGAGAGGCAACCTCCTCCCTTCAGTTCCTTCCCTCCTGACCCCAAGGCAACAAAGCACAGAAGCCAAGCAACACGCACACCCGAATGGCACCTCCCCTTCCTTATGGATTTACCAATGAAGCCCGAATCCTCTACTCAGATCTAAGTTCCAACAAAAATGTAAAGAGAATTCAAATCTAGAGATATATCTTATTATTGTTGATCTGTGTATCTAATCTGGAAGCCAAAATTGATTCAGAACCCACAACCTCTTGGACCCTCTACTCTAGAGAGAACTAGAAGCGCAAGAAGGAAGCAAAAGTTCTCCATGCCCAGCCAGGATAGCATGAGAAGAAAAACATAAATTACTTTCTTTTCCTGGTAATTTTCCCAGCTCTCACCCTCAGAACATTTTCTTATCATGACTTCCCAAGGATCTGTAAGACTCACCATGCCAAAACACATTTATTAAATGAATTGGTTTCCTTTCTTAAAAAAAAAAAAAAAAAATCAAAGGTCCATATCTGCCAATTGGATCGCTTATTTGACTAGCATAAGATAACCATGTTTCCCTACTGCCCGAGTTAATGTGATTTTGGGCTCAAAGCAAACAAGCTTTGGTTAGCTCACACTGCCTGAATCTGGTAGAAGGTTAGGTCTGGGTCAGAGGGAGCTCCGTTGGCCACTGCGGGGCATGTCTTACGTCTTGGCTGAGTCGGGCGAAAACTATGAGAGTTAGAAAACGGAGCAGCACGGCTAGCGAGGGGGTCTGTTCTCCGAGAGACACAGGTCAAACTCTTGTCCTAATGACTTTCTAGCCGTGTGACCTTAGGGACGATCACCTGGATGTTCTGGCTTGCTTTTTCACCTACAAGCAGGAGACTTACACTGTCTAGCTCAGATCTTTGAGAATTAATGAAACAGCAGATGCAAAATTGTAAAGGTTTTTTTATATTTCAACTACAAAAGTGTTAGTAGAGTTAATGGGTAGGTTTTGGTAACAGAGTTTTAAACATCTGTGCTCTGGTTTGGGCCTGACACCCACCGCCACATACCATCCTTTAATCTCCCGGAGTGCACATTTCCCACCTACAAAACTGGGATGGGGAAGTGTTTCCAGCTTCCTCCGAAGATAACATGAGGGGCGAAAGAGATGTGACCGTGGAAGTGCTTCCTCGGCTGCTGTGGAGAGCCAGCGCTCAATCCAAATGGCCGTATTTACCTGCAGTGCAGGACCCGATGAAGTCAGGCCCAGGTCATCCGCCAAGTCCCTTCCACAGGCCGGCCCTGCAGGCCCCCACATGTGCCGTCCCTGCAGCAGCGCTTGGATTCATCCATCGCTGCCCGCATTTGCAGACATACAGGGAGCTGTCTGAGGGCTCAGACTATTCCCAAGTCCCCAGGAGGTCCTGAACATATATTTATCTGCCTGGCTCCACAGTCTGGCCTTTGCTCATAGTCCCGAGCAGAGAGTGTGTGGTGGGGAGCCGGGAAGGCAGCCTTGGCTGTGGGCTGCACACCACGGGTCCTGGAGGCTGCTCACCATGGCGTCTGTCCAGCTTTGGAAGCTGGTGCCCTGACCCAAGCCTTCTCCAGGTCTCTGCAATGGGAAGGACTGGAAACCTAGCAGGAGCTTTAGTGGGTGTGGGGAAGGCAGGGTTCTGTGGGAGAAGTGTGGAAGGGGAGTGAGCGAAGCTGGTAGGTCGCCCTGGAAGGCAAGCTGCCTGCTCAGCACTGAGAAGAGAACTCAGCCCGAAACAGATGCTCACCAAACTGCTGTTCTGAGTGTGCCTTACATTTGCAGAAGTCGTGGAACTTGTACTTCTCAGCAATGTTGAAACGGTTAGGACTTTGGCAACTCTCAGAGATGGTCTAAGATGCCTTTTGCATACTGGGAAATCCACGAATCTTCAGGGGTGCAGAGACAAAATGTTATGGTTTGTGTCTAGATGTTCCCCAAAGCCTCATGCAGTCACAGGTGTGGGCTTCTAGAATTTGAGATGAATTCATAGTCCAGGGCTGGGATTATGGGTGTGAGAGCGACACTCTGCCGGGTGGGCGGCCTGCTATGACACAAGGGAGAGAGGGAGGCTCGCCCTCTGCCGCTGTTCCTCCCTTTTGGCTCTTGCTGCTTTTGCTGTGTGCATCTGCTGCCATGAACTACTGCCCTCTGCCATGTGCCCTTCTGCCTTGGAGCCAGCTGAGTATGGGTTAGAACCTCCACAAACTGAGCTAAATAAACCTTTCCTCCTTAATTCTGGCCATCAGGCATCTTGTCGCAGCAACAAAAGACAAGTAACCAGGCAACCTGCTCAGGACCCTGTCCTATCTCTCAAACAGAAGCTTTCTTTCCCCAATAAATATATTCTGCTTTAAAAAAAAAAAGAAAGAAAAACCCAGCAGTAGAAGGAATGGATGGATGGACAGAAACAGCAGGTGACAGCTTGTCTGCTGTTCCCCAGGGCGTGGGTTAGCCTGGGACCCTGCATGTGCATGCACACAGAACGTCCCATGTGTGGCGACAGTAGTACCCATAAATACAGACATGTCCCATGTCCCATGTAGGGCTAGGAGAATGCAGATACAGACAGTGTGAGTGTGAGAGTGTGTGCGTGCGTGTGTGTGTGCACATGAATGCAGAAATGACAGAGCCTGAAAATGTAGGTCCAAGTGTCACTTGTATGCATGGCGATAAGGGCCTTAATGCCCTGGGGAACTGTCCCATGCACAGAAGGTTTTAAGCAGGCATGGCGACACACATCTGTAATCCCAGCTACTTTGGAAGCTGAGGCCAGAAGATCTCAAATTTGAGGTCAGCCTGGGAAATTGAGCCAGAGCCTGTCTCACAAGCAAAGCAAATTTAAACAATAAAAAAGAAGCTCTTAGATCTGACCAAGATCACAGGCAGATTTATAAGAGAAGGCCGTGGGCTCTGCGAGAGGAAAATGCAATTCGCAAGCTCGCTTCTCCCAGTCTATCTGCCCAGTCCTCAGAGCTAATTACCCCAATGGGCCGCTGGACATGTGGGCTGGAAAAGTTACTCTCGGTAAAAGTAAACAAGGTCCTGCACGGAGCAAATGCCTTTCATTTTGTTTGAAGTTGGTAAATCTAGCTGGGATTTGGATGTTATCAGGAAAATGGGATTAGGGAAGAAAGAATTTAATATCAACAGTGAAACCCAGAAGAGAGCGCTTAGGACCTGCCCCGAAGGCATCAGCGCTTGCTCTTCTGGACGTGGCGACGCAGTGCGGTGAGTGCAATGTCCGCTGTGGGGCGGCCTCTTGCAGAGATACCAGTGTGTGCTGGGGTTTCGGCAGAGCTGCTGGAGCAGAGCGGTCTGTGTGTCTGTGCAGGCCCAGGCTGCGCTGGGCTCAGCACTCTGCTTTGGGAAATGCGAAAGCCAAACAGCATAGCAAATAGAGCCCCAACCAGGAAAGTACCCGGATAGTCATGGCTGGGCTTATTGGGGGGGGGGGGACTTTCACGTATGGACAGTGCATAGGGTGTGCTGGTGATCAAGGCAGAATGGGACCATTCTGCGTTAGAGACTCGCTAAAGCCCCTGCCCATCCAGAGGGAATACACTATTGTTTTGAGAAAAGACAGAAGGATAAATAAATCCCATGCCAGCACTTATTTCAAAAACCAAATTTTTCTACCTACCCAAAGAGTGGGAGAAATTTCCAGTGTTAAATGGGCCTGGATGAGGCCCAGTTCCCAAGAGCTTCCCAGCAGGGTCGCAGGGAGGGAGTGTGGCCCTGGCAGCCCTCAAGGGCCTGGCTGCCTCTGACCACCCTACCTCTGGAGCCCGAGCTGACCCAGCTGCTGCACTCGCTTGCTCTGTACATAAAGGTGTGGCGAGGAAGAGAGCCCTGCCTCCCTCTCTCATTCCCTGTGGGGCTAAGCGGTGGGAGGAAAGTGGTAAGTGGAGAAGGACGCCCAGGGTCTGGCTTGTTGGGCAGCCTGAAGCAGGGCTGCGTGGGCTTCTAAGGAAAATCAGCTGGGCCGGGGCAGAAGGAGACGCAGCTGTCTCCAGAACACAGTGCCGGCTCAGTGGGATACACAGTGAGCAACACACCCAACACAGAGAGCGCTGAGGGCAAGGGCAGCAGAGCTAAGAGCAGATGACGGTTGCAGGGCTTTGTAAAAAGCCTCCACACGCGTGTCTCTCCCCCTCAGGCTTGGCCCTGCAGCCCATCTTGTCCTAGAGCCAAGGAGGGGCAGAGGCGTGAAGCACAAAGCACCCCTGCTCCAGGACTCGGCCAACAGCTGCTGCAGCATTCCAGGGAGCCAGTGATCAGGCCTCTGGGGACAACTGACCCCTGTTCACATGGTGGAGGGCAAGAAAGGAGGCCCAGGGGCCCCACCACCCCCGGGCACAGCAACTGGTGGGACAAGGCAGCACTGGGGAGGCACAGGGATGCGCTGAGGCTGCAGGACAGCAGGCTCCAGCTGGGGCGCAGCTCACCACCCTCCCCAGCTGCCCTGATGTAGCTGGTGCCCAAGCTTGGCCCCATTCTCCATGATGCCTTTCCTCTGTCCCCATGACCACCCATGAGCACACACTCCCATCCCACTCCTTCGCCCAGGGCCTCAGTCCCGCAGCAGAGCCGCCCACAGTTCTGCCCTGCCTGGCTTCCTTGCGGTGCTCTGCCCACTCCGAGGGAATGCTCTCCTCCCGAGTCATCCGGGGCTCCCTTACTGCTTTTCTCTCCACCCCTCCTCTCTTCTGCCCCTCTGCCCTGCCCACCACCGCTTACACCTCTTGCTCCCCGTGGCTTGGACTTCTCCCTGCCTTGCTGGTACCTACTTCCCAGCTAAACTCTAAGCGGAGCCTCACTTCACACCTGCGTACCCATCGTGGGATACACACATCGATTAAGGAATGCACTGGTGAGTGAGTGGCAAAGAACACATGGAACCTGGGCAGCCTTTCTGGCCCCTTTCTGCCTCTGTAAAATGAGCACCTTACACAGAAAGCTCTTCTCCCACTGAGATGCCACCTACGGGCACCACGAAGAAGTCACACTGATACTAAGAGTGCTACAAGTCAAGAAAGGCCTCGAACCTATTTATTAGGTCCCAAGCTCCCCAAAGCCGAAGGCCACGTATTATTTACTTCTCTTGCTTCTCTTGCCACAAACAAGAGTAACACCACTAATGGTGGCACATAGTAGGGCCCAGTCCACACTCACTGGATAAAACGTTAGTAAAACCGATGCATAAATGTAACATCGCATCCGTGCTTTTCAGCCACTATGCTTAACAAAGTAGAAATCAACTCACTGCAGCTGTGCGGGAGGAGCAAACCTGGTTTACTTTTCAAAATATTTACCAGTGTGCTCTCTATCTTTTTACCATGCTAGAACTCAGTTCCTAAAACCAATAAAGTCAACGAATTCCGCCGTTCAGTGCCAGGGAGATGTTCCCAACCCCTCAGCCACTAAGCCAAGTTTTATGCGCATCTTCCGTGACTGATTCATCTGTGTACTTCATCAGCATAAACAGACTAAGGGCAAGACACGCGCCCTCCCCTCACCCTGTGCGTGTGTCCATGCACAGTGAGAAAGCAAACAGAAACCAGCCGGATGCTTACCCGAGGGGTCCTTTTCCTGGGAAGTGTGAGGTTCAGATAGTTATTAGAAAGGGAGGATTTGGCAAAGCTGGGGTCAGCATTTTCTCCGTAGCTTTTGCGCCAAGAATCTGTTGGGAAATAAAAGCACAAATGAGGTTTGGCTCTCGGGGCCAAGGAGGTGTTGTTTTTAACTAGGGTGTTGTGGTACTAAGGTCCCTCTAACATAATTCCCATACCCTCAACTGAACTAGTAAATGGTCTCAGCAGGGGACTTTTGGGGCCTATCAGTGGCCTTGACCCCATGGGACAGGCAGCCCCTCATGGCACCTCCCAGACAGACCACAGACACACAGAGTCCAGCAGCACGGCCACCCCCACCTGGACTCAGTCCAGAGGGAAGGCCCGGGGCAGCTCAAAAGCAGGGGACCCAGTGCCAGAAGCAGATGGACGTGGCTTGAGGATGGAGCTGGCCCGGGAGCTGGGCCAAGTCCTGCGTGGGCGCTCACCCACGGGCCGTAGCGGGGTGCCCCGGAAGAGCTCGTAGAACTTGGACAGGTACATGACCATGCTGAGCTTGTCTGGCTCCTGAGCTGATGCCATCTCTTTGCCGGTGGTCACTGGAGGAATCCCGAACTCGCGTTCGGCCACGTCGAACGCCAGCTGGTTGTTGTTCACGGCATCGTCTTCATTCAAAGAGTCAAAGTTGCTGGAGAATCGGATGGTGTGGAAGCTCAGGAAGGGGTGAGGTGAGCTGAGCTCCCTCAGCCCACGGGGAATGCCGAGGCTGACACTTAGCCAGGTATCGGGGACCCCAGCCCCTTTTCCTAATCCATACACCACCACCACCCCAGAAGAGGCTAACCACCCGTCTTTGTCACTTTAGCAGGGACCTAATCAAACAGATCGTACATGGGCCCTGGGCTTGCACCATCAGAATATGGAAAACTTATGAGTCACTCCTCTTTTTTCATTCTTTCTCTTACGTGTTTGCACACATATAAATCCATCTTTAAAGGCCCAGTCATTATTCTCAGCGCATAGATGGAGAATTTAAAGTGCAGAGGACTGCAGGGGCTGCCCAGGGGCAGCCAGCTGGTGGACCCAACTGAAAGACGTTTGTTTTCTCTCTGTCTCTGTTCTCTGTCTCTTTCATTACTTTTGCCATGCACGGCTGCCTCTTTGCTATAAGCCACCCTGCTTTGGAACCAGCTGATTATGGACTGAAACCGCCATGAACCATGATCCGAATAAATCTTTCTTCCTTTAGCATTAATCGTTGGGTGTTTTGTCTCAGCAATGAGAGAAAAGTAGAAAGACAGACACAGATCAGAAACTCTGCTGACAGGGTGCAGTCTGTACAAAAGGAAAGAACAAATGGAAGAGAAAACTCTAGCTGGAAATATGCAGAGAAAATCGTTGACTTAGGTGTGGAGGCGGGGTCCAACGCCCAGCAGGGCGGCCTCAGTGTCCCATGTCTCCAGGGTCCAGCCTGGGCCCCACACTCACATCAGCTCTGGCCGGAAGCGGTGGATGATGGCACAGAGGGCCAGGCCGCTGCGCCAGGATGTGGTCAGGTCAGTGACGCTGACGTGCTGGTAGCCCTCGGTCTGCTGTTGGCACCAGGTTAAGAGCTTGCTGGGCCGGATATCTGACTCTGCAGGGAGGAAGCACAGGAAGTGAGGTCCGGGGATCTCAGGGGGTACCTCTGGATGTCCCTTCCTGCTGCCATGATGACTGGGGACCAGAGGAAACTTGCAGTGCTGCAAGACAGCTGGGCATGGGCACAGCCCCTTGGAGGCAGCTGTGTGGAGGGCGGCTCAAGAGCCTGCCTGAAGAACAAGATGCTTGAAGGGAAGCACACTGTCCCCTAACAGGATGCTGCCCAGGCCCCGGGATGCAGGCTAGGGACACAGACTCTGCCAGCAACAGTGGGTGACGGTGACATGATGCTGCAGTGCATAGAAGCCACACTGGGGGCACACAAGTGTGTTTGCCCTGAGCTGGCCCTGAGAGGGGACTGCTTCTCCGAAAGTGTCCAGGAAGGTGCACTGGAGCAGGCTCTCGAGGAGTGCCAGGAATTCATCGGCTAGAAGAAAGCATTCCAGGAAAACAGGACTGGGCAGTGGCGAGAATGTGGAAATCCCGGCATGTTTATATAACAGTAAAATGATTTATTACAGTAAACAGTGTCTTGCAGCAGTGGGACACAGGGTGTGCAGGGGGAAGGAGGCAAGAAGGCTGGGCTTGCCTCTCCAGGGACAGGTAGCAAGGTCTGGGCAAGTAGAGGCAGCTGAGCATCTGTGGGCCAGAGAGGAACCCAAGGGAAGCTGGGTGCCAGCGAGTGGCTCCTGCAGCCACTCCTCCTGTGTGAAGCACCAGCCCATAGAGACTCATCTATATGGGGAGATGAGACCCCCACCTGGGAGCACGAAGCAGATAAGAACAAGCCCGGAGGCCATTCCACAGCTCACTTTGCTGAGCCCAGTGCTTGCCACACTGACTTAAGCCTCGCAATGCTCCTGCAGATAGGTGCTGCAGATAGGTGCTCCCTTGGTCTCTCCAGAGGGAGCTCAGAGCTCTTGCAGAGAGCAGAGGCCTGTCCAAGGTCGCACATGCAACAGGCTGCAGAGTCATATCGCCGGGGCTCCTGGACAGACATCCTGCCTGCAACGCCCATCTCTGTGACCTGGCCAGGCTCCAGGGGTGGGAGGGCAGGGGTGGTGGAGACTCACCCCGCCTGGAAAGGTTGACAGATCTCCTCACTGAGCCGAGTCTCTCAAGAGGGTAGTGGTCCAGCTCCTTGGTGATGTACAGATGCTTCACCTACAAACAAGAGATGCTGCACACGCGGCCATGCTTCCCCAGTGCCAGGTTCAGAGCTCTCCTCTCACCCTATGCACTACTTGCTGCCTGATCCCTGCTGGCCTGAACTGCAGGGTGGCATGACCCCACAGCAGGGACCCCAAGCAAATGGGGTACAGGCAAGGGACCGCAATGGTCCACCCAGATATAGGGGAGATGATGGTGAAGATATCTCATCCGCTACTTTTAAAAAATTTACACCTTTCTCTGTTCTAGTGACTGGAGAAAGTGAGGTCTGGGAGGGTCTGAATCAAAGGGAGAAACAATAGAGTCTGGGACCATGAGTGATGCAAAAGAGAAATTTGGTCCAGTGGTTTGTTTGCTTATTTATTTATTTTTGTGGTACCGGGGATTGAACTCAGGACCCTGCGCTTGTCAGGCAAGCGCTTCTTCTACTGAGCTACTTCCCCAACCCCCAGTAGATTATTTGAGAGAAGTATAATCATATTGCATATGCATAGAGGCAAACTAATATATGTAAATATACGCAATATGCAAATGAGCATGCATCTGCATGCCCCATACATGTTCTAGGGATTCCTGTGGGTTGGAAAGAATGCTGACTCCTGCATCTCCTGGGAAGAGACTTAGGCCCATCTTTGGGCCAATATGCTTTGCTGGCCTCAGTCCTGGGAAGATGCCCTTGTGAGAAACTCCCTTCCCTCAGCTTAGGGCAGTGACCCAGGTAGGGTCCAGGGATGGGCCTACCTGGTGGGGCCGGACACAGTGAGAGTTGAGGTTTGGGTACCGTGTCCCTGGGTCCAACGTGTACTGCTCAAAGTTCTTATTGATGTTCTCTGGGGTAGTCTGAGGTAGCAGCCGGTAAAGGCTTTCTCTGGAGGGAAGCAGAATGCAGCAGTTACGGATTGCTCTGGGCACCGCAGGCCCCCACCCCACCCTCCTCTTTTCCTCATGGCCCTGTGCTTGAATAGCCCTCCCCTGATGTACTTGGCACTCAGTTCCTAGATCTGCAAAATGAGGGGAGGTCCCGGGGGTGGAGAGGATGCCAGTTTCCTCCCAAGCAGGAGGTAGGGATCCAGGGCTGCAAGCACAGTGACTCGTGGTTCCACTATAATCACAACTTGGCCACACTGCCTGCTGTGGCCAGTGCTCATGGCCACAGGCCTCCACACCCAAGACATGCGAAGCTACCGCCCCTGCCAGCCCCAACTTCTCCCCATCCACCAGCTGTCACAGCCACATGGCTGACAGCTGGGATCTGGGAAAAGGCCCAGGATTTGAGCCAGTGGAGAGGCCTAGGAGGTCAGATGCCCAGGACAGGACACCCAGCACTGTCCTGGAAGACTCGCTTCAATAAACCTCTCTGGGCCTCAAGTGAATGAGAAACGTCAGCGAGCCCCAATGTTAGGGTTACCCTGGAGGAAGATTTATCTTGGGCATGCAGGGCCTAAGACCCAGGCCACCTCAGGAAGTCGCTGAAGGAGGTGCACCAGGATAGAGTGTCCTCAAGGAGCCTGATGGTGGAATTGGGGCCCATGGAGAAAGCAGACGAATACGAGACGGAGACCCCAGGTACAGCTGCTCTGATCCCACTCGTGACTAGACATTGCCCAGCCTGCCTCCTGCCAGGAGTTCTGCTCTCAAAACTCACCTTTCTGCCAGCACTTCTAGGGGAGGAGTCCCCTGGTCCCAGCTCTTCACCATCCATGCTGTGTCAAAGGCTGCCAGGAAGCCCCGGGCACAGCCTGTTCCCATGGGCCAAAATGGCTACAAAAGAACCATGTGAGATTCTGGTTGATACAGATGACTCCTATGTCCTACCCCATTCTGCCCAGGATGCACAGGTTGCCAGCCTGGGCCGGGCCCTGGAGGGTTGGGGAGGTGGGGGTTGGGGCCTGGGTGCTGCAATCCATAAGTCTCACTAGGAGCACAGACCAGACTCCGAGGGTGCAGGGACAGGCACGCAGCACAGCTGCCGAGGGCTCTAGGAGAGGAAGAAGGAAATCCACAGACACTTCCTGGAAGAGGTTTGCTGATTTTAAAGACCTGCTGGATTCTGGTCAGGAGCCATTGGCAGCAGCGTGGGCCAAGGCTCAGGGCCAGGAAAATGCTGGAGCCCGAGGGGAGAAGAGCCTGGCTCTGGGGTGGCACAGCGCGTAGGAGCAGTATGCGCAGGAGAGGCTGGCAGCATGACTAGGGAGAAGCAGATGGGTACTGGGGCCCTGATGCAGGCCCCAGCCAGGAGGCCATGTACAAGGGTGGGCAGCAGTGTTCAGTGAGCTGAATCTAACTCGCTCCACCAGCACCCACAAAGTTTGGGTTGGAATTGGACCCTTAACCTGGGACAAATACAGAAACACTGTTTGTTCAGCGCTTACATTACATAAAATTTTATCTCTTCTAAAAATATTGATTTAATCTATAGATCTCTGTGCTTGCAGGGAGCCATGGCTGGAAAAACCTGGCTTCTGGAGCCCCCACACCTCTCCTGTCATACCCTGTGAGAGCTCCACGTGGAAAGGCCATGAGGGGTCCCCAGATGGGGAAGAGGCACCAGCCCGGCTCAAGGCTCTGAGAGCGATGCCTAGTGGTCCGGACAGTGCTGCCCAATTGTGTACTCTGACAAAGTCAGCCCAGAAAAAGCCAGAGATAAGGCAAGAGCTCTGCCACCCTGACACAGGCAGACAGGGGCCTGGGAAGTGGGTGGCTGGGAGGCCAGGCAGCCTTGGCAGATCCCGCCCTGGCAGGGCGCCTGCACTTCCCAGTAGGCATGGCAGCAGATGCTGCCAGGTGGAGCCTTGATGCGGGGAGCTGTCTTGTAGCAGGAGCGGGAGCTCCCAACATAGACAGTACCTCAAGCAAGCTGTCACCCACAAGGGCCACGAGCAGCGGGTGTCCTTGTCGTTCACGCACCAGGGCGGCATTCTCAGAGGCATACATGGAGGTGAAGTCAAACATGGCCACGTCGGGCTGCCCATAGTGGTTCATGGCAAAGTCTAAGGATGGCAGCTGGTAGTTGGTGGCAAAGTCTGCGGCTTCCCGGGCGTAGGACAGCAGGTTGTCCTGGTTCACGTTCTCTGCACACAGCAGCATCTCCGTATCAATGTAGTCCTGGGGAGACCGAAACACGGTATGGCAATCTGACCCTTGAAGGGGCTAGCATGCACAGCCGCTGTTAGACAAAAGGGCTTGGAACGGGTCTATACAGAGAGACTAATCAAAGCAGAAACAGAAAATCAGAGCCAAGAGGACAGAGAGAAAAAGCAAATGAGCCTGTTGTGAGGGTTAACACAGCTGTGATTGGGCATCAAATTTGGCATCGGGCTTCCTGGCATCCACGGCAAAAGGGAAACATGATATTCTACAGGGCCTTCCTTATCAGAAAGAAGGAAGCATGGCAGTTCCTCCCAATCTTTTCCTGGCACTAAATTCTAAAAGATTTGTCTCACTGTTGTCATGAACAGCGTACTTTACAATAGTCTTGCAACTAAGGAGGAGCACATTATGCATGACTGGCTCTCGTGATAACTTCTAATATGATTAGAAGACAAAAGAACAAGTTAGTAAGTGTGACTGAATAACAGATGGAGTTCAGTTCATGTGGCCCAGATGCGCTGTGCCCAGCAGCCAAACAAGACCAAGAAAAGCAACAGAGATGCTTGACACAACTCTCTCACTTTTTTTTTTTTTTTCAGATTCAGTTACTCCTTTTCTGGTGTGGCTGAAAGCTATGAACAGCTTGGTTTTGCTGTTAGGGTGTGCCTTGTTCTATCTGCCTGCTGGAGTGGAGACCCTAACTAAAGAATCCATTGCGTTGATGTCCCAAGCATGTCAGACAAGAAAAGTTAGTCTAGGATCGATCTGCTCAGGGTCTAGTCATCACATGGCTAAAGAAGCTAAAGGGCCACATTTCCCAAAGGTGACACAAATAGCGCACACACCTTGGTGGGGATGAAGACTGGGGAGCAAGATGAACCCAGCCTTTGTGGGTCAGCCAGTGCGCTGTTCAATTTCCAACCCAACCACTCACTAGCTGTAAGTTTTGTGAGCTGTTTGACTTAGTTCTGAGTCTATTTTCTTTCTCATATAATGGGGACAATAAAATGTACTTCAGAGCCAGGGGGTTGTGTGACACTGTACACATGACACCGCTAAGCCCCATCCATGCCTGGCATGCAGGATGAGCTCAGGGAGTGAGAATGCCTGCCCCAGGAATTCATGGTGGCACAGAAGGTGTCACAGCAAAAGGTCACAGGGACCCACCAAGGCGTCAGTCAGGCACAACCTGATCTATACCTGATGACCTCTTCTCTGAGTTTTCTGACTTCAAATGCATTGTTTGGGAAAATCTAATATTACACACACACACACACACACACACAGAGTGTACCCAGCATCAGCCCAGAAGCCCAGGGTCAGGATGGGCTTTCTGTTAGGTGGTTTCCCTTCTGGCACCTGATCCTAGAGTCACATGATCATGGGTGTCCCTTCAAAGTGTGGCGATGAGATGGGGGAGGAACAAATGGAGAGCTCACACATGTCCCCTCCCTGCAACAGGCCCCGGCCCCTCTATAGGGGACCAGGTGAGCTGTGCATACAAGCTACACAGTAAAGACACTCTGCGTGGACACCCCAAACAGGAGTTCAGAGACCTGGTGGGGAACACAGACCTCCCGGCTGGACGAGGCTGAGCATGAACCTGCCCTGGGTGCCATACCGGGAGCCTCAGGCAGGTGGGTGATGGCGGAAGGAGCGGGACCTCTGAGGGAGGTGGGAACAAGCATGAAGTGCCGAGGGCTCTCTCTCGAGGGAGAACAAGAGGCTGGGAGTGGATCCCAGTTAGGGCTGCGTGCCTAGCTCTTCCAGGGGAGGATGGGAGCAGAACAAGTCATCCTCATCCACCGTGCCAGGGAGAGCCTGAGACGGTGTGCGGACAGGCTGTAACAGCTTCCAAGGCGTCAAGGTGCCATAGCGTGTCATGGCTGACATGATCTGAACGGGACTTTAGCATCCCAGCTGGCTGCAGTACTTGGCCAGTGTCTCACTTTGCCTAACTGCCGGGGTCCTCCTCTGCAAAGGCATGCATTTTAGTGACAGCCCTGTGCCCTGGGATGGCCTTGTCCTATCCAATACAGCTCTTGAATGTGAGGACAACCCTAGAGGGGACTTTTGGGGGCACAGGGAAGACAGGTTGCTCCTTTCCCAGACTGATGGCTGGAAGCAGGCTTGAGTCCGAGCTCAGAGCCCACAGCTGAGCGGCCAGGCTCCACTAGTTCTAGGGGGGCGGCTGCGGCCTCTGGCCACAGCTCACATCAAAGCAAAGGCCTGAGCCCCTGGGGAGGAGGCTCAGGGGAAGAAGGCTGGATTAATGATCCACCTAGACTGGCTGCCAGCACAAGCTTGTTTTGTTTTGTTTTTTTACAGAACCAGGGATTGAACTCAGGCCCTTGTGCTTGCCAGGGAAGCGCTTATTCTACTGAGCCATTTCCCCAGCCCCCAGCAGAGGCTAGTGAGAAGACACTCAGGCACATGCTTCCCTGAGAAGCAGCAGGGACGGTCCTGAGCCGCCCGGGCACGAGGCCTGCACCCAGAGCAGCTGGCCCAGGGTGCGTGGTCCCTATTGTGAGGATGGAGCAGCAGCAGGAGAATAGAGCTCTGCCAGGGCCTGAGCCTGACTGAACGCTGCCAGCCCGGGGACCGAAGCTCCGCAGGCTTCTGCCTCCCCACCCAGTGCTCTGCTTGCACTAGAAGATGCGGAACCACAAACCGGAAGCCAAGAAGTCACAGCACACACACATAGGTATCCAAATAAAGCCAAAGTGGCAGATGGCATCTCTATACCTCCACAGGCCAGGCTGTGAGATGCGCTCTGTGCGCACAAGCATTTATATGTCCTCCTCAGAAATACTTCTGGACAGGAACTGTCATTCCCATGTGGCAGATGTAAAGACTGAGGTGCAAAACAATTCTAAACAGCCTGCCCACAATCCCGAGTCTGTATGTGGCAGAGCCTTGCTTCTGTGCATGCATTTGTGACTACATCAGTAGTGACCTCCCCCGCATCATGACAAGGGGACCCAGTGAGACACTCTCAAGTAGGTCCCAGCGTGGCAAGGAGCCCCCACCTATCTCCAAGAGCCACATGGCCTTGCAGAGAAGGGGCAGGGCTGAGGGAGACTTTCAGAAGGCAAAGGCTCAGCGGATCCACGTGACCAGGGTGCTGCAGATACCTGCAGAAACTCCCACAGGCTTGTGGCGAGCGAGCGAGCGAGCGGCCCGGCCCGTCCCCCCCCTCCCCCCCCCGGCTCACCAGGACGACGTCCTCTCCCACACCTGCTGATGCTGCCAGCCCCGGGTGCAAAGCGAAAGACAGCCGAGAGGTACGCACATTCATGATGACACCTTTGTCGAGCAGGCTCTGCTTCTTGGCGGTCATGACGAAGTAGTGGGTGCAGTCCTTATAGTAAACGATGTTTTCTAGATCAATCCCTAAAGAGAAAACCATGTGCAAGCTCAGTCAACTTCCCACTGCGTACCAGGAGCAGGGCCCTGCTTCATTACACTTATTTACTTGTGCATTATTTATTTGTGCTGTATTCACATGAGGCTAATGTTAAAGACACACAGCGCAGGGTTGGGGAAGAGAATGCAGAGGCCAGAAGTTACCCGTGTCAGAGCAGCTAGCTGGTACAGTCACAGGAAAATAGCATTTCTTCTACAACTCATATCATAGATGTCTAGAGGGCTCTGTGGCCCAGCGCTGGGTAAGAAGTAGTACGGAAGGCCAGGAGCTGGCCATGGCTATGGCCATGGTAGCTAAGCAGTGACACAGCAGAATTAGAATCCAAGCCTGGATGGCTACAAGTCCCACCAATGGTGTCTGCCAAGTGGTCAGAACTGCATGAGGCTGTGGGCATCCTGCATCTCCGCTTGTGCTCGAGAACCCAGGTGCACTGGTAGGAATGACCCATGTCAGAGGCCTGGGTTGTGTCTTGCACTTTCTATCAACTGCAAACCCTCTTATATACTAGGTTTCTCCACTTAAAACTGTGCTGTGAGATGCTTAGGGTGGTCCCTGGCTAGCTGCACCAGCTAAGCCAGAGCTTGGTACAAAAGCAAATGAGCACTGGGGAGGTAGCTCAGCAGCATAAGCACCTGCCTGGCAAGCGCAAGGTCCCTAGTTTGACTCCCAGTACCTCCCAGAACAAAAGCAAATGATCAGGCCCACACTCCAGTGACTCAGAAACTGGGGACAGGGCCAGCGGCCTGAGTTTTCACGAGCTGTCCAGGTGATAATGATGCACACTGGAGCCTGAGTACCCCTGTCTTAGCTCTTTTGTCTTTTGGCAGTGTTGGGGATAGAAGCCAGGGCCCCCCCATATGCGAGGCAAGCGCTCTCCCACTGAGCTAGAACCCCGGCCCTGGCCCAGGCTTTTTTTTCATGAAACATTGTAGCAAGTCCTTTACTATTTCATAAAGGCCATGAGAGAATTTGGCACAGTTTATAATGAAATTTAGAGATCTTTGCCTGTTTCCTTCCCGCCCTTCACTGTGCTGAAGAGCTGCTGAGCTCTTCCAGAGTTTTGCTGAGCCGAGTGGTTTCTGAACTGAGTGGACTCTCCAGGTAGCTGGATCCTGCACAGGGCTTTCTTGATACTAGATCTATTATTCTGCCCACTTTGAAGACAATCTCAGCCAGTTCATGTTTCAAGCACTCTGTTCGTGGAACGGTAGAGCTTTGAGCAGTACAATATCTCCAACAGTGCATCGCTGAAGTCATCGTGAGCAAAGTAGGTTTTCTGCTTATTAAAATACTTTAATAAGTAGGGATCCAGAACAGTCTGGTCATTCTCACTGTAGCAGGTTTTTGCACTGCTGTACCAGTCACCTGCCCCACGACCCATCTGGCATGCACGGATGAATGAACTGCTGACATTCTACGGCTCTGATCACCTCAGGGATCTACCTGGCTCAGTCTTCCTGAAGGGAAATAAATGGATACTGGACAAGCCAGCAGCATCCTGAGCAAGGCATGCTGGGTAACCACAGGAGCGCCTTTTTACAGCTACACAGGAAGCAGCCTTGTGCAAGGGCCCCCAGGAGAATAAGAGGAAGTTGTCCGCTGTGCTGGCGAGTGTACTTCTGCACAACAGCGGCCGGAGGTGACAACCACAGCAGCGCTTAACGGAAGCTCATTCACATATCTGGAAAAACACACTCAACATCCCGTCATAATTGATAGTTGGTGGTTTAAATATTCATTTCCTTGGATTTTGATGGACAGGAAAGGCTAGACACCTCTTAAATGATTCTAAAAGACATAATATCCTGGAAGGAAATATTAAAATGCTTTTAAAAAAATAATGCAACTGCAAGATACCTAGAAGGGGAATAGCAAGGTCCAACAGAATTGAGGTTTTGTGAGGAATACTCATGCTAATTTCCATAATGGTGGTACCAGTTTACACCACCGCCAATAATGGAGAAGGGCTCCTTTTTCCCTGATGAAAACATCATATTACAATGACACATGCATGCCCATGTTTATAGGAGCATGACTCGGAGTAGCTAGGTCTTGGAAGCCGCCGTACACCCGTCGGTAGATGAATGGATAAAGAAAATGTGACGTTTGCACACACGTTAGTGCTGCTCTATGAGAAAGAAGGGCCAGCGGACTTATCGGTAGGAATATGGGTGCACCTTGTGACCATACCGTGGAGTGCAATAAATCAGACATATGAGCTTAAATATTGCATACGGAGAAACACATAAAGAGAAAAGTGAAACATAGATAATAGGAAACAGGCAGATAGATCTTTTGCAAATGCAAAAGGGACCAAGAAATGGAGGGTCGGGGGCACAGAGCAAAAGAAGGTGATAAAAAAGAATTGAGGTGTATTACATACATGTACCAGCTCACCACAGTGAGTGTAATCGTTATGTACTACAAAGATACACTCAGTGGGCCAGGGAGGGATATAGCTCAGCAACATAAGCGCCTGCCTGGCAAGCACAAGCTCCCAAGTTCGATGCCTGGTACCAAAAAAACAAACAAACAAAGCACTAAGAAAAATACAAATTGAAAAGCAACTGAAAAAAAAAAAAAAAAATGCTGCTGCAGAGAAACCCAGAGGGTCATGTGACGGCGTGTGTCACTGTGGCCTGTAGGAGGCATGGGTTGGCTCAACCACAAATCCCAGTCCTAGCAAATGAACCTAGGGAGAGGAGAGCCCACAGAAGGAATTTCACCCCTAAAAGTAACACAAGTAATACAAGATCTAAATCAGAGGTCAGCAGGGTTTCTTTCCTAAAAGGCCAGATACTAGCAAGCATTTTGGCTTCATGGGCTGTGTGGTTTCTGTCAGAAGCACTTGTGCGGGAGTCAGCCATGGACAACAATGTAAATAAAGGGGCCTGGCTGTGTTATGCCAATCTGTATTTATGGACACTGAAGTGTGAATTTCATATAATTTCCATGCATCACAGAATATTATCCTTTTGACTTTTTTCTTCAGTTCTTTAAAAACAAACAAGCATTCTTTACAATACATGTGGCAAGCCACATATCTGCCACTTCCTGTCTGAAATATTTAGTAGGCTTACAAACTTGATGACGTATCCTGAGGCTTCCAACAGTGATCAGGAAGAGGATTATGTTTAAAATGTGATGTTAAATGAGCAAACGAGAAATGTGGACAGAATGTAACATGTAGCCGCATGGCAGCCAAGCACTCGGGAGGCTGAGGCAGGAAGATCCTTGAGTTCAAGACCAGCTACAAACTGAGCTCAAGGCTAGCCTGAACTCCATGGCAAGACCTTGTCTCAAAAAAGGAAAACAAACAAACAACAAAAACATGCGATGCTGAATGAACAAAGCAGAGGAGTGAAGAATATGGGGACTAGGATTAGTGGTAGAACCTTAAAAAAGTAAATGTGCACGGGCCGGGGAGACAGCTCAGTGGCATAGGTGCATGACTGGCATGCACAAGGTCCTGAGTTCAATCCCCAGTACCGCAAAAAAAAAAAGAGATAAAAAGTAAGTGTGCAGGTGAGAGATTACTGAAGAGGATTATATAAGCATGAAGACTATTCTGCACTGGAAGGTCAGGCAGGGCGATTTCTTTTCAGTATAAAGGTTGTATCCAACCCGCCTTCTCGAGGAAAAATACACATTTCAGTAAGGTTAAAAAGAAAGGAACAGAATCTGGAATTCACTCGAATGGCAACAGGTTGATTCACGCCTCTCCCTTCGCCCTGCTTTGCTTTCCTTCGTCATCTTTGTCACCACCAGATGCATCACTGGTTCACCCACTTCTTAGTCACCCGCCCCCATAGGACATAAGGCCCAGGGAGAGGGATTCTGTTACATTCACTTCTCCTGCCCAGGCCCGAGGTCGGCATTTGACATACAGGAAGCATTCAAATTCTGTTGTTAGACAGAATTTTTTTAAGTAGGATTATTAGACTGGTGCAGGGGATGAATCAGTGGCCTCCACCCTCTTGGGTCATGGCAGATAACAATCGCTGGCACAGTGCTCCTCCCTAGATGTCCCTCGCCAGGAGGGGCAGCTAACACAGGACACTGAAGCACCTAGGCTTCTTCGGCCACCATGCACTGGTTGCTGGCTCCCTTCTCAGGGAGCTGCCTGAACCCCACACTGATCCCAGGCACACCCGGCCACCCTGCCTTGGGACCTACACATGGGTGTCCTTCCCAGACAGAGAGCTGGTTCAGATGGACCACATCAACTCTGACCTTGCCCCCCTTAATCCTGAGCACCGGCATACAATGGACACTCGGTAAATGTCTATTGAAGAAATCAATTCTTGCTTATTTTCTCTGTTTGTTATCTATTTTCATGTGCAATATCCAGAAGGTTCTCTCAGGAGTCTCTCTCCTCCTTTGAAGGAGCCCCTCCCATCTGAAGGAGAGACGTGCTTCCACACGCTTGCATCCTGGAGTCCGGAAGTCAGCATTCCCTTCTGTGTGTGTTAAAAAAAAAAAAAGCACAGAAAAGGGCCAGCTTGGAGAAGCGGAAGGCTCACCTGTTTCTTCTTTCAGGTCCTGAAAAAATTTCTGATTGAAGATGAAGGCCACCCCGCTAATCTCTTCCACCTTGGCCTCGGCCGTGCTGTTCCTGTTGATGAAGTTGGCGGTGATGGCGATGGCCAGCTTCCCGCGGAATTCCTTCCTCCTGAACCCTGTATGAGGAAAAGGACCGATGAGCCTACCTCCTGGCTCTGGTGTCAAACCTGAAGCAGGATGGAGACAGCTACTCTTGGTGCCTGGTGAACCAGAATTCTGGGCCCGAGAGAATGGGAACTGGCGGAATTGGCAGGCGTGTTCCCAGGCAGGGTGGGTGTCACCAGTGACTTTTGAAGTCAATGGGATTCTGCCCTCTTCCAAATTCTGCTGGACCAGACCCTTCAACAGGCATTGACAAATGAATGTCTGAAGTGACCTTCTCCACAGAGAGTCGCAGGGCTCAGCCTCCTACATGGGTGAGGGGCGTGCTGCTACAACACGCATGGGGAGCCACAGCACTGGGAATTGCATGGCTCTCACACTTTGCTAGTATTTTTCATGTTTTTTTTTTTTAAAGTAGGATTATTAGACAGAATTCCCACAGGTCAGGGATTTCTGACACATTTTCTTTATCTCTCCATTGGTCGTGGGTTGTGTGCCGTGTCTCTAGCCGCACACTCACATACTGATGACTTCAGTCTCTACCTTGGTCGTAGGATCAGTGAGAACTTACTGGGCAGCAGCACCACTGTGGAGCTCATGAGTTAAGATTGTAGTTCTGCCTCAGTGAGGGGACCTGCTCTACCTTGACTGGTGTTCTCATACACAGTGGAAGTGGGACACAGACGCATGCAGGAGGAGACGGTCACGTGACCAGGGAGGCTCAGACCGGGGGATGTTCTAAGAGCCAAGGAACACTAAAGGTTGCAGCAAACACCAGGCGCTAGGAGAGAGGCAGGGGACCCATTCTTCATGGACCTCAGGAAGAACCAAGCCTGGGAGAGCCTGAGCGTGGGCTCCTGGCCCCAAGGACTAGGAGGCAGTACTTGCCTGCTGTCCAAGCCGCCCAGCCTGTCGTGCTTTGTCAGGGCAGCCCCAGGAAACCAATGCACTCACTGCACTGACTGTTCTCAGCTTACGGCCTATAGTGTGGCACTTTGGTGCAAGTGCTTATTGATGACCAAATCATAGCAATCACACATCACTGCCTGAAGCAGTCATCATTTCCTTAGGGTAGGACTGCTCAAACTCCCCTCTTCTGTGCATCTGAGTTGCACATCACATTACTGTCAGCCATGGCCGCTGTGGAGCACCGGAGCAGCAGAGCTTCTGCTCAGGGTTATTGGTTTCCATGAGCATCTTGTGGGATGGTGGTGACACAGCAGATGACAGCAGGTGGCCACATTTCAATAGCATTTCCTCCTCCTCCTCCTCCTCCTCCCCTTCCCCCTCCTCCTCTTTTTGTGCATCTGAGGTTTCCTTCAGTCCTGAATTTCCCTCTGCCGTAGGTAGGCACGCTGCTCACTTCACTGACCCCAGGCATTCACTGCTGTGGTCTGACTGTGTGCCCCCAAGTCCATGTGCTAGAATCTTAATCCCCACATTCACACATGGATGCAATTTGGAGATAGAGCCTTTGGGAGGTGACTGGATCATAAGGGCTCCACCCTCAGAAGTGAATGAATTCATCCATGAATTAATGGATTAATAGACAGGTGATCTTGGCAGTGGCTTTGTTACAAACTTGCTCGGTCATGCCATGTCCTCTGCCATATTTTGATGGAGCAAGAAGGCTCTCATCAGATGTCAGGACTGTGCTCTTGGGCTTTGCAGTCACCAAAACATGAGCTTAATAAGAATCTATTCTCAATAAATTATCCAGCCTCAAGTATTTTGTTATAGTAACATAGAACAGATGAAGGCACTATGTTCATCATATAGGTAGAGACTTACTGGACAGACAAACATGATTTTCATCATGAGGAAATGCTCTCTGTCCAAAATTTCTTTGATGAAAACCTTGGGTAAGTGACTGGGTTCATGGGTTCATCCACTGATGAGTTCTGTAGCTACAGGTGTTGTCAAGGTCCTGGTTGGAGGTCACTGGGGTGCGACCTGGAAGGGTGCATTCCTGTCCCTGGTTTCTCCTTTCTCTCTCCACTTCCTGATGTCTCCCGCTACTACACCCTTGCACCGTGCCGATTTTCCTTTGCAGCCAGCCAGCCCTAGACTGAACCCCTGACTGTGAGCCAAAGTAAACCTCTCCTCTAGGTTGCGAGTGTCAACTGTTCTGTACCAGCAATGGGAAAACCAACTTACACTGAACCTTTCCTTCAAACTATTCTTCATTACGGCTTTGTCAAAGTATCAGAAATGGCCATCCTTCTCTAATCTAGTATTCCTCAACTGGGGGTGCTTTTGTCTCCCAGAGTGTACTTGTAATGTGTGGAGAAGTTTCTGGTGGGAGCTACCAGAATCCACTGGGTAGAGGGCAGAGATGCTGCTAAGCATCAGGGCAAAGAATGATAGCTCCAGATCAAGAACTGTGTGGGCCGAAAGGTCAACCACACTAATACCGAGCCTTTCCACCCTGATCCTCCTGTCTGGTGCCAAGGTCCTTAGGTGGTTCTATTTTCCCCTACTCTTCATGTTCCTAAAACGCTCAAGCTGAGCATAGATCCGTAATCTTCAGATACTCAGACACACGTTTTTTATCAAGTCATCATAATGACCCCACTATTCTAAGAGGGAGACATCCAGATTGGCAGCTTAGAAGAGCCCTGGGTCCAGCAAGAGGCACTGGACGTATGGTGGATATGAGGGGCCTGAGCTTGAACAAGCGGGTCTCCCAAGCTCCTGAGCTCAGCCCAGCTTCAGGGCTATGTTCTGTCCTCAGAGAAGATAACCCTGCCAGGCCCAGCTATCTGCAGCTGTGGCCATTGGAGGGCAAGCTTCCAGAGCTGCAGAATTGTCCTGAACCCAAGAGATGCTACCAGGACTATGTTGTCTGCAATCTGTGGTCTCACATTAGCACCACTAGTATGGATGAGTACAAAATGTGGCCTAATTAATCCAGGGCTAGGGTGGAGCAGTCTGGCATGTTTCCTGGCAGTGGGGGTTCCACCTTGCCCTGACTTGAAAGCCTGTGGCTTTGCACCCCAGCCGACCATCAGAGCTTATCCAATTGCTAAGCAGCAAGTGTGCCTATGAGCTATAGAAGGAGAGGGACTCCTTCCCTTCGTTGTGTATCTGAACATGGATGAATGCCATTAATAGCGTGGAGTGTTTCTCTTAGATGAAATAAGCAGGAACGCACTCAGCGCCTGGCTGGCTCATCAGCAGGAGCTCAAGTGTGTTGAGTTTTGCCACAGAACTGGACTTTTATAAAGTATCTTACACACCAGTGATTCCCAGGCCTCATGGCAGCCCTACAAGGGCTCTGTCCCCATTTTACAGACAGGACAAATGAGGTCCAGAGAGAAGGGCGTGGCTGTCTTCTATACCCTGAACTTCCCAGGAGGCTGGGACATTCAGCCTCGGCCAGGGCAGGACAGCCTTCCGTGCCTTCAAGAGCCCCTCGGGTGCTGGCACCTGCCATCCTTCTGCGCTTCTCCAGCCCTGCTGCCCAGCCCCACCACCCGATCACCATCCCGAGAAGCAGGGCCTTTACCTTCCAGGGTGTTCCTGCGGCCATCAGCACCAATGATGACATCGAACTCAAACTCCGACAGGGGGTGGTCTGTGGGAAGGAACTCTGCTCTCCAGCCAATTTCTAGGAGGACAGAAGGAGGGCGTGAGTGGATGGAGAGAGGTGGGAGGGGAGCAATGATGACTCTCCTGTCAGCCATGACAAATGGGCAGACAGTGCACCCAGGCTGAGCCCCAGGAAGACAAGCCAGGCTCCTGGTGCTTAGAAAAAGTTCGATCAGGACAAAGTAAAAAGCTACATCAGCCCTGTAGCTGGTTTTACTGACCTTTGCTGGGAATCTGTTTTTTTTTTTTTTTTTTTTTTT
>NDGM011190669.1:0-12171 GCA_002564305.1 Octomys mimax
CCCCCCCCACATTGAAAATATAGGAAAGATTGTATGAGAACCCAAGTCCAGTTTTAGACTTTTTAGAACCACAGGGCAGTCTGCCATAATTAAATGGATGCTTATCATTGGTTAGTTTTACCAATTCTATGAAGCTTTTCCATTTTGCTTAATTAGGAGGCACAGTAGAGACCCCTTAGCCCTTAGAGGGAGCAATATGAAACATATTGTCTTTGTAGAATTGAATTAAACATGCATATATGCACTACCAATGCCTTCAGTGACTTCAGAGAAAAGGGTGAAGTGTTAATATAGACAAGAAAAAGAAAAGAGATGGATTCTGATGTTTTGTTAACTTGTTAAATAATTTTTAATTTTTACATTATTTTAAGAATATATTTAAATTTAGTTGCAAAGACAATACAGAGAATTCCCTTGAACATTGCACTTGGTTTCCTTCATTATTAACATCACATATTAATATCATATGCTTGTCAAAATCAACAAACCAATGTTAACATGTCATTATTCACTGAAGTCCATATTTTATGTAAATTTTCTTAGACTTTAACCAATGTATGTACTCTTTCTGTTCCAGGATCCCATCAGCCTTTCACATTGATATTGTTTCTGAAATGATTCAACTTGATGTATTCACATTACCATTTTACTTAATTTTCATACATAGTATTTACACATTGAGGCATTATTTTCTCATTTTAAGGGGGAGAACACTTAGATATTAGAGGGGGTAATGGACTTGATCAGAATAACTAAGGAAGGATCAAAACAGTGATTCAAATTTAATCCATTTGACTCTCTTCTCATTTTTTCCCTTCTTAGGTCATGCTGTCTTTCTCATTGCAGTATAATAATCAAATTTATGTCTGAAAATATGCTACATATATAGTGTTGTATCCAAATCTCTGATTGGTTCTAATACAAGCAGAATTATTTGTGTGATGTTTCCCTTTCATTTCTCAAAGCCAGAGAGACTTATTTGAACTGTAGAACTCTAAATTAGAGGTGTGATGGCATAATTGGTCATTTAATGATAGCTGACTTATTGTCATATGTTAAGCACCTCGTTTTCTTATGGAAGAGTCTATATCACAAAAAATGCGTTTCAGCTTCCATTTTACTCAGAAGTGATACAAAAATATGACATCTGTTTTGTATTGAGTTATATATTGGAAAGTTGATATTTTGTCTAAGTTATCTATGTATGTAAATGGTATAGTTTGGACAACTGTACTGTGCATTTCTGCTGGTCGATGGAAGGAGCAGTCAATGCTTAATGTGTTTCATGTCCTTTTTTCAATTATTTGTACTTTTTCTCTTTTTAATTTCTTATACATTTCTTTTTTACTTTCTTCTTCCAATTTTACATGCATGTATCTGGTAATATGAGTAACTAGTTGGAAGAAAACACTATGTATTAGAAGAAATACTGTGACATTCATATTACTGTACTAAGTGAAATTCTGCATCACTTGTAATTTTTCTGTTTTAATTTTTACTTTCCTTAAAAATAAAAAAATGAAAAATAAAACCTATGATCATTAGAAGGTGAGCCCATGAGATTAGACAAAATCTTAAATCATTTACATCATTCTGCATTGAAATAACTAACATGAAATACTCTAAAGTTTTCTCTCTTCTCAGAATACAGAAATATCGGCATTCCAAATTTTCATTGTGCTGGGGAAAAAAGAAAAGTAAAAAAAAAAAACCCTAAGCATTCTCACTAAGTAATAAGAGAAATAGTCATTATTTTATGCTGTTTCCTTTTCTTTTATAACTGCATATCACCTGCTTAACAACAAGCCTTAAAAGTATCCAGAAATAGTCTTTTGAATGCCAAAGGATTCAATAGCAGGTTACAGTTACTAGATGGCCATTTCTTGTGGTTAATAACAGGTCTACTGTGTTGATGCAACCCATAAAAAGGGTGATTATTCCGAACAGATATTTTCTTCTTCACAAAACAAGGAAGTATACAAAAAGAAGAAAAATACTGACTGTGCTTGGTAAGTAGATTTTAATTTGTGTCTACACTGTTCTTCTCACTTCATTAGGCTTAGAATTAGTGACTGAACAGTCCTGCTTGGGCAGCCTGTTGCCTAGTTGGAGATGTCAGAGGCAATTCTTTTCACAGATTTAAGATTTTATTATAACACACATCCTGTCTTTAGCTATCTGAATGGACAGCCCAATCAAGGATGGTGTGTATTTCATCCTATCTTTCTTCGTATTGTGAAATCTTAATAATAGCTCTAGTGTCATCTAGCTTTGCTAAGAAAAGCATCAGCTGAGTGAATGGCTAAATGGAACCATTTTAAATTAGAATATTTACTTCTTTTACCAATTGAAATTATTATTTTTTTTCTGCAGAGGAAATGATCTTCATCAAACTTGGTAGCAAAAAGCTCCCCATAAAACCTATACTTTACTTTTAATTATTTCAAAATTTTTCCAAAAACTGCTCTAGGAAATAGGGTACAGAATGACAATGTCTGCTACTCAGCATTAGTAACAACTTCGCACTTTTTCTTGTTTTGTCATATTTCTGAAGAGTGATTTTACCTTGTTCCTTTACTTATGGGTTTTTGGTCTCTGCAGCAAGATGAGAGATTCCTGTTTTTTCTTTTTTAATTTGATGACTGAACCCGAGGAATTGCCCTAGACCTGAGGGTGCCCAACTCAGTGAGAGATTAAGTCCTGTGGACTTCCTTCTGACATGTATGATTTAACCATTTCTCCTTTCTCTCAGTTATTTCTTGCCTGACTTATTTACAGTAGGATTCTTATGGCTTTAATTGTTTCCTTCATATAACCCAGTACAAAGGGTTTTTTTTTCCTTTTCTTTTTTGGCCTTTTTGAGACAGAGTCTCACTATGCAGCCTTGAGCTCACTTTGCAGCCCAGGGTGGTCTCAAACTCTGAAGGATCCACCTGCCTCAGCCTCCTGGGTGCTGGGATTACAGACATGTGCCACCACATCCTGCTGTCAAGGGTTTTGAAAAATGCACAGTGATTAGTTTTCTTAAAACCCTTTAGAAGCTTCTTATTGCTCAGACAAACTGCTAATTCCCTTCACCACCTCACTTTTCTGTGCTCTTTTGGAATACATACCCTGTCTTATGAAGCTGCATCCCACTTGCCAGTGCTGAGCCTACACAGAAACTTGGTGGGTCTTTCTTGAAGAATAAATGCACATCTTCTAACAATCAAAATACTGTCCCATTTGCTCTGAAAACTTTTCTGACCAAGTGGGAGACATAACCACCCTCATGCTCAGCTCCTGGCACACACTCCCTTCACCCATCTTTTGACACATTATGGCACAAATTGCTTGCAAGGCTACAGGATTTCTCTAGGTTTAATTATCCATATTTATTTCATGGATCAGTCTGTTTACTTTGGAAAGCATTCATGTTTGAGGATCACTGATGGGTTTGGAGATAACTATCTGCATAGTTTCCCATGTAGCTGATTACATGCTTGGTGTAGGACAGTGGTATCACATTTAAGGATTGCCTAGGTGTTGGACAACATCCAAGGTTTTGGAACTTATTCCCAGAAATCCTGGTTCAAAACTAATGAAGATAGTTCTAGAAATCTTCCATTTCTGTAGGCATTCCAGCTCAGAGAAGTGGACAAGAACATGCACAGAGGAAGCTGACTCTTCCAGTTACCTTTGTTGCAGAAGTAACTGACCTCAGGGGCACAAATAAATGACTCAAAGGTACTAGAAAACAGTGTCTACTATGTTTACAGCTTCTGAGGTTCAAGTATTTGTGTAAGACACAGGACCATGACTTGCTTGTGTCCCATGATGTTGAGGGTCTCACTAAGGAAGACTCAGGGGGTGTGGGTAGTTTGGAGGAAGGCTGAAAGGGATGGGCTCAGGATCTCTGCAAGGTTTTGTTTTCTTTGGTAGCTTTCTCACTCACATGTTTGGCTTTTGGGCTGTGGTGACTCAAGGGTTAGATGAAGCTGAAATTGCTGGGAGGGAGCATTCCAAGAGTGCCAGCATTCCAAAGGAACAGAAGTCACATGGCCATTTGTGACCCTTCTCTACCTAGCTCTACTCCAATGGCTGATTCAGTCACAAGCTCACACAGATTCAAAGCACAGTGCATAGAACCTTCCCCAGGATGGAAGAAGTGTCAAAAACCAGAGGCAGTAATTTGAAATGACCACAGTGATTTTGAACTTTGATTTTTCTGTTTATATATTGTTTAGTCTACCGGATCTGTGAGTGTTTAAAGATAAAGATGATATCCTTAGTTTTGAGCTCTCAGGATCTGGTAGAAGTCTTGATACTTAATTTAAACCCAGTAAATATCTGTTGCTTTTAACTTATCAAAAGGTCAACAACTACAACTCTTAAATTACTGGGTATTATGGAGTATTGATCTAAAGGCACATTTTCAGCAGGGAGTTCTTTGCAGAAGACAAAGGACTTGCCTGCTGAAAGTTGACTGAATGACTTTTCATTGGTGCTGAAATCCTAGTTCCACAATTTCATGACTGTGATCCTGGGAAATGGCTTCAACTCTCGATACTTCCATTTATTCATACTGATATTTGTTGTGGCAAAAACAGCGGTACTAACTTCAGAGATTTTAGTGCATATGTCACATGAAATACAGCATTTGATAATGAAAGACAATGGGGTTGACTAAAGCAGCCCTTTCTAAGAGGATATTATCATTCTTATAATACCTATTGATGACTGGGTCACTCAGCCAACTATTTATAAGCATAAACAATTTAACCACGGCAAGAAACTCCCTTTAACTTTATTTTCATGTGGAGATACATGTGTATAGGTTGATCTAGTAGTGGTTTATAAAATTATTATTTTAGTGAAACATAGCATATACTCAACAAATTACACAAATCATAAGTGAGTGGCTCAATCTTTTATAGTGAACATGCCTGTACAAAAGGTAGAAATATCCACTAAAAAGGACCTTATTCAAACTATGAAGCTTCCCAGTCACTCTACCATTCTACTTTTTCAAGGAAGTCTGTTTTTAACTCCCACCACCAAGTATTGGTCTTTATTCTAATATATCTATGAAAGCATATAATAGATAGTCTTTTTTTTTTTTTTAGTGGAACTGGGCATTGAACTCAGACTCTTGCACTTGCCAGGGAAGCACTTATTCTACTGAGCCATCTTCCCCGCCCTAATTATATAGTCTTTTATGTCTGCTGGGGTATTTTGTTCAATATTTTACTAGGATTCATGTATGTTGTACGCAGAGTATTGCATACAAGAATATTTTATTTAAATGTTTTGTAATGTTTTATTTTTCATATCTTTCACTACTGATTGACATTTGGGTTCCTCACTTGAAATTAGAATGAATAACACACCTATAATCACTTTTTATATCTTTTGGCATATATTTGTGTCATCTATTACATGTACCTACATAGGAGAGGAATTTCCAATTAGAGAGTAATACAATTCATAACTTCTGTTTCAACTTTGGAAATTTTTTTTTCTCCATAGTTTAATTCTGTGGCACCATTGCCACAAATACAGTGTTATTTTAGATTCTCAATTATGATTCATGTGTCTGGTGTTTGTCCTTGTTCCAATAACATACTGTTTACTGCTTTAATTACAAGAGCTTTATAATTAATCTTGATAATGCAGTAGTTTAAGATCTCCCAATATTTTATTCTTTAAAACTGTCCTATTTCTTTTTGGCTCTTTGTAATTTCATCAGTTTTACCGTTAACATGCTGATTTACACATACAAGCATAAACACACATACATACATACACAAATGCTTTTGGAATTCTTGTTGAGTTTCTATTAAATGTTCAAGTTACCTTGGGGAAAACTGACATTGTCACAGTTTTGGCTGATATCCCAAGTGTGGTTTATCCCTTCATTTATTTTAGTCAACTTCATTTCTCTCAGTAATGTTCTACTACTTTTAGTGAAAAGATGTGCACAGAGTTTGATAAATTAATTTTTAAGTATTTGACATTTTAATGCTCTCATAAATAGCATCAAATTAAAATTTGCAATTTTCTTTTGAAATTAATTTTGTTTGTGCATGCACATGGTACTTTTGTATGTTGCATGGAATTCAGCAAATTCGCTAAATTCATACAGAAATTTTAATAGATGACTGTAAATTCTTTTGAATTTTTAAATAAAATATACATTTATATCATCCTGATTAGTCATAGTTAGTTTCTTCCTCTTTATTTTTTATACACTTTATTCCTTTTTTGGTAATTTATGTTGTTAGATAGGAACTACATTTATATAATTACAGAAAAGGTAGCAAACATCCTTATTTTTTATTTTATGTGAAAAAGGTAAAAAAATCATAATAAGATCATAGGAGAATAACAATAGTTAATACATTACATGTCGTATCTTTAAAGTAGTTGCTCAGGATACAAGACATAAGAATAAGCATTTCTCCAATTGGTATTATCACAAACCTTTCTTTTTAATGAACTAAGAGACATTAATAATATGACTTGCATTTTTCCTCCTTTTCCCTATTGTCTTTTCCTCTCACCCATACTACTTCCTTTTACCTTTTGAACAATTTCCTCTCACTTCACAATATCCCATTGTACGTTTTAGAACTTATTCACTCTTTGAGTTTCTCACACCAGGAAGGTGATACACTGTGTACACATGTGAGTCTGATTTATTTCACTTAGGAGTGTGGTCTCTAGTTGGATGCATTTGCCACCTTTGGCTTGTACCCAACTGGAAAAAATATAGCTTTGATATTTAACTAGATATGATTTTTTTCAGAAGGAACTTGAAAATACATGTTTTTAAAATGTTACCTTTAATTCCTGATTTGCTATAGAATTTTTGAAGAGCATGTGAATTTCTAACAAATGATTTATGTCATTTGTGATGGTCATATTTTCTTATTCTGTTTATTTGTGAGCAATACTGATTCATTTTCAAAAATTAAAAAAAATGTTTTTTTTAGAAAATAATTTTGCTTCAGCAGTAGACTTCTCAGCAAGTTGGGCTGGTATGATGCTAGCATGGTAAACAAATATTAGCAAAAAAATTAATGAGTTTCCACAAGTTTAAAGGATTTCTTTTGAAAAATAATCATAAATTGAAATTTTATCATAATTTTCAGTTTACACAATTTAAAAAGTTATGGAAGATACTTTTATTGGAAGCTTTCATTTCAGGAGAAAGAATATATTCTAAAAGATAACAGCATGTGCAATTATTTTTATATATAGCTGGATTTGTTTGAACAGTATGTTGTTTAAGATTTTTTCACCCATTTTCCTGAAGGAAATTGACCTATAATTGTTCCTTTCTTTAGTGTCCTTGCCAGGGGTTGAGGTCAAGGTCACATGAGCCTAATAAAACCAGTTGAAAATCTTTCTCTTTTTTTTCAAGTCTCTACCTAAGATTGTTTAGGAGTTTTCTTCCATGTTGGAAATAATTAAGTAGAAAAGACACACGTACTATAAATTTTCTTTACTGGAAGGCTGTAAATTATAGATTTATTTTTATTTAATGGACAATGCAGAGTTTTTCCTTTTCGCTGACAGATTTTGAGAACTGTTTTTTTTTTTAATCTTTTAATCTCATTTATTTTTGAGAACTGTGTTTTTTGCATGATTCTTTTTCATTTTATTAATTACTCAAATGTGTTGGGAATTAATTTTTCACATTTTTTGCCGGGGGGAGGGTCTACAGTGTTTCACTATGTAGATCCTACTCATAGTGATCCTCCTGTTTTCAGCCTCCCAAGCGCTGGGATTCAGGCTTGCAACACCACGACCAGTCTCAATCGCTGTCTCAGCGCACCCTGGAGGCGGGGCTGGCACAGCAGGCCGGGCGATGGAACGCAGCCTCTACGCTCTGCCAAAGCAGGCACTTTAGTCTGCTGAACTATAAGGCCGATCCTTGAATTTTTCATATCTTTCTTCTTTTAAAAAAATATCCTTTGGCGTCAGTGGCATAGCTCTGCACACTAAGCACCTGCTTTGGCAAGAGCAGGAACAGGAGTTCGATTCCCCATCCTGCGTGCCCCGCTGGCCCCGCCAGCCCTGCCAGCCCCACCCCCGGGGCGCACTGAGCCAGTAACCCAGTCCAGGTGTGGTGGCGCACACCTACAACACCAGCACGGGGGTGGGGGGGGGTCTGAAAACATGAGGATCACTGAGTCTGAGCTGTGTAGTGAGACCCTGTGTACCAAACGCATAAATGAAAAAAAAAAAATCTTTAGGTTATGTAGTGATATTTTCCATTTGCTCCTGCAATTTAGTAATTTGTAATCTCTCAGGCTTGCTATTTATGTTTTCAACAAAGGGATTGGTTTTGATTGATTTTTTTTCTCTATTATAAATTTATTTTATAGTAATTAGGAATGTCACGAGTATTTTTACCTATATTTATCTAGATCAAATTTACAATTCTTTCTCTACTTAGTGTAAGGGGCCTACATCCTTGACTTCTTGCTCTCTTAGTTTTCAAGAAATGCAATTTAGTGCTACAAATCTCTCTAAAAGCTACTTTCTCAGTATCTTTTTTTTTTTTTTTCCTTTTTCTCCTCCGGACCCAGGGATTGAACTCAGGTCCTTGTGCTTGCCAGGGAAGCGCTTATTCCACTGAGCCATCTTCTTGGCCCACTCAGCATCTTACATATTTTGATATACTGCTTTTCTTGATAATTAGTAAATTCAAAACATCTTCTAATGTCTTTTTTTTTTCATTTTAAAGAAGTATTGGTGAGTTTCCAAACATTGGAGAATGTTTTAACTGTTTACATCAATAAATATGCTCTGTAAAATTTATACTCTTATTCCAATATTTTGTCTCCTTTTTTCTGGATATGCAGATGTGTGAAGTTTATAATGTATTGAATGAGATATACTATATTATCTAAATAATTGGCAGAATTTAAAATTTTTCTCTCAGTACTCTTAATGTTTGCTTTCCATATTTTGAATCTATATGTACAGAATTTTAGAATTATTATATCTTTCTGGAATCATTTATGATGGATTTAGCATTTTATATTTATGGCATGTTTCTTTACCTGCATCAATTTTTGCCTTAAAGAATACTTTGACTGATAATACTAAAGTTATATTAATTTTATTTTGGTCAATTATTAATACTATTTCTTAATCTTTATTATTTAATATTTTTTGGCCTTGCATTTAAAATGTCCTTTATAAGTACTGCACAATTGAATTTTGGAAGAAATTATGGTCAGATAGTCAATATAATATATTTTGTCTTTTTAGTTTTGTTATATTTTATGCCATTTGACATATTGAGGCTTACATCAGCCTTTTTCTCATTCTTACTCATTTGTTACATTGTATTCGCCCTCTCATTTTTCTTGTTTGTATTAATTTAAAATACTTTCTGATTATACATCCTTCTTTAGTAATTAGCTATGAATATCTTAGTTGCACTTTTTAAACAATCAGCTTAGTGATTACCTTAAAGAGTATGGATGACTTCTTTTGATTATTGTAGTCTACTATAATATAATAATCTCATCATTTTCCAGTAAATACAAATTTCTTAAATTATTTTTCATGCCACTTACTTTCCCCTACTTTTGTGATATCTTCTAGTTACAACTCCATTGTAAATTCTATGAAACATTAATATTATTTTACTCAATCATTCTGCATTTATTTTATATATTTATTTACTTTATTTTTTAAAAGGGTGGAATGTTTATTAGGGCAAGAAAGCTCTGCCCAACAGAGGAACAGAAGGGAACCTGTGTAGATTTCTAAAGAATCTGTCATTTCTAGGGATTTTTTATAGAGAAAAACCAAGAAGTGAGGCAGATCTAAGGTGGGAAACACGGGAACTTGCACCTGAGGTGGGACGAAACTGGTCCACCAATAAGATTACAAGTACAATTGTTCAGGTAAAATTGATTAAATTAGGATCAAATGGGGAAGTGGGACACATATCAAGAGGGCATGAATGTAGAACAGGGGCTTTTCATGTAGGGGATTGGGTTAGTGACCTTTCCTTGTTTCTTCAAGGTGACAGAAACCTATTTAGAGTACAACCCCAGATGCCCATTTGTTCAATCTTTTCTCTTGAGGTCTGGCCCACAGTGAGTGTCTGTCTCTCCCACAGTTGTCTTCCATCTGGCTCCTTCTGAGGTCCCAGCTCTGTCTGACTGCCTATGCTATTTCTATCTAACTCAGCTGCCCATAACATTTACCTCTCTGAGGAAGTAACCTGGAGTTCAGTGAAGGAACAATGGGCAATGACCACTGCGGCTTGTTCAGGCTGAAAGGAATTGGTGTAGCTGTTGTTCAGCAATTAGAGATGCTCTCCAGAGGTTCTCTCCAAAGACCCAAGATAGACACCAGGCATTCACATCTTGGGTAGATGTATACCTTTGAGTCTCAATCCACTGATCTCAGTGGAAGACACCCCCAAATAGTATAGAGGGATAAAACTCCCAATGAGAAAGACACCTGGGAGGAGTTTGTGTTTTCTAAAATTGAAGAGTGATTTTTTGTTGTTGTTGTTGTTGTACTGAGGCTCAAACTCAGGACCTTGCATTTGCCAGACAGGAGGTGATTATGTAGCTGAGCTATCTCCCTGACTCCTGACCAAAGAGTGAATTGTAGGAACAACAGAGGTTAAGAGCAAAATATGTTTATTGGGGGAAAGAAAGCTTCTGTCTGAGAGAGGGACAAAAAGGGACCTGAGTGTGTTGCCTTTGTCATGCATTCATACTAGTTTTTTTCCCTCCAATTTGTCTTCACTGCTGCCTGCATTTTTCTGCTTTTGTCTGAGGTTTTTTTACCCCCACTAGGAAAACCTTCTTTTCATATGGGTTCACTGGAGATGCATTTTAATTTTTTTTAATTTTTTTTTATTTGCGGAACTGGGGATTGAACTCAGGCCCTTGCACTTGCCAGGGAAGCGCTTATTCCATTGAGCCATCTCCCCGGCCCCTTTAATTATTTTTAAACCTGAAAATATGGCCTTTATTTTTGCTGGCATAGGATTCTAGGCTGGCAGTTATTGTATTTCAACATTTTAAAGTGTTCAATTCTTTTAGTCTTACTAGTTCACATAGTTTCTGTTGAAAAGTTAGCTGTCAGTTTTATTATTTCTCCTTTCAAGTGATGTGTCTTTTTTTTCTCTAGCAGCTTTTACTCTATTCTTTGTCCTTAGAGCCAGCAATTTTTCTATAGTGGTACCTCAGTTCACAAACTTAATTCTTTCCACAACTCTGGCAAAGATGACCAAATTCATGTTCATGTGAGAAAGAGATTCACAGCCATGTTTGTTGCCCGATGCGGAGTTTGCAAAGGAGAACAAAATTTTGCCAGATGCTCTGCTTGTGGACCAAATTATTTGAGAACAAAAGCATTCACGAGTTGAAGTGCCCTTGAGTTATATGTAAAATTGAGGACCATCTCATATTATTTCTTTCTGGAAGCATCATGGATCTGTGATATGGTCTATAATTTTGGCAAGAGTTTCCAGGTAGCGCTTCTGTCTCTTTCTCTGCACGGTCTCCTGAGATTCCAATTTCAGACATGTTAGACCTTTGCATCAAGCGTCACATGCTCTTTGATATAGTGTCGATAATTTTTCTTGATGCGTGTATTTACCAATCTATTTGTTTACTCTGCCTCACTTTTATTGGATCTAATTTGTTATCAAGTCTAATTGGGTATCTACTTCATTTACTTTAGTCTTAACTTCTGAAATTTCAATTTGATTTTTGTTTATAGGTTTATGTTGGATAAAGTCTCTATCTTCTTATGGATTTCTTAAATATAGTAACCAAAAATAGTTTAAAATCAGCATCTGATTAACTCTAATTTTATCTTTGTGGGCAATGTGATGCTTTCTATTGTCTGTGCTTTTACTTTAGATTTTGGCTTTGGGCCTATCTCCTGGTTTGCTTGGTAGTTTTAAATTAAAAGTCAGATGTTTTATATCTAGATTATTTTCTGTCCTCCCGTAGAATGTTGTTTCACATTTGCTGGGTAGTTAGAGGAATAGGTGATTACATTTTGATTCTAGGATAGGATTCACCTTGATTGAAGATTCTAGAATATTTGAGTGTTTCCATGTTAGGGTATTTCCTGTTTGCTCTTGCTCCTAGAAGTCCTTCATATTCTTAACTAAATTTCTGTGGAATTTCCTAAGGC
>NDGM011190675.1:0-17336 GCA_002564305.1 Octomys mimax
TTACATATTTTTACACAGAAATTTAGAAATCTAACCATATACAGCATTGTAGCAAGACAGTCCCATGACATTTTTTTCTTGTGTCTTGTTTTCATTTATTACCCTTTCTTTTTTAAACAAACTCAAGAGACAGTATAGCAGTAATTTATATATTAGAAGCAGTATGTATTTAGAAGACCAGAATGCTACTAACCTGTCTTGAAACTGTCTCATTGCTATTTATTTCTCAATAAAATTAATTCTACAATAAATAAATAAATAAATAAATATACATAGAAAAAAAATAAAAAAGAATGACTCTTTGGGGCTGAGGACTGTAGCTCAGTAGTAGAGCACTTGCCTAGCACAGCCAGGGCCCTGGCTTCCATCTCCAGTACTGAAAACAACAGGAAAGGGAAAGAAACACTCAGTAAGGAAACAATCAAACTAATCTACAATAAAAATAGGCCTGACCCATTTAAAGAAATAAAAGGTTTTCTCCAGTATGCATGTTGGGTCAGGACAGGTTATACTAGAAGAAACTGGACAGAAAAAAAAAAAAAAAAAGTGACGAAGTGTTACTCTGGGCCTTCATAGAATCCAGCCCTAAAAGATATGTGGTGGATAACTAGGAAATTTTGAATATGAACTAAATATTAGATAATTCTTGGAAATTATCCTCAATTTTCTTAGGTCTAGTTATGGTTAAACAGGTAGAAGAAACTCTGTATTCTTAGGAGTTAAGAATTTGGGCCTGGTGAGCCATGATGCCTGAAACTGATTTCCAAATATTAGTAATTTGAAAGACAAACACATTACCTACGCTACCTCTCCTGTCTAAGGTAGCTATGTTTAACTACTCAGTTCTTTAAAATAGTAAAGTCTATAATTTACTATAGAATTCAGTTCAGCCACCATGCTTAACAGAGAAAAACAGTGAGGTGCTCTTCCAAGGGAAAGATAAGATGATCCAGCTAGCAGCATGATGGAAGAGAGACAGGGGTCAGGGACGGGAAAAGAATAAAATTCTGAAACGTTTTTCTGAAAACAAAATGTACTAACCTTTTTCCTAATTAACCCTAAGTTAAAAGATAAATTTTTACTCAAACTCTGGGTCTTGAACATTTCAAGTTGTCAGTTATTTAGTTGCAGGTATAAGCGCTAGAATTTTCCATAACAGAGCTGTTTGGGTTTGAGCCTCCATACCCACGCTGTGAGCACAGGACAGAGGGCACCAAGGGTGGAAGGACAGCGCAAGCAGAATCTGGCTGAGTCTCCTAGAAGAATGGCACCATCTGCTGGCTGGGCAAGGCAAAAATCATGGACCAGGCTTCTTCTAGGTGGAGGAAATCAGTTACATGCTGCCAAGTCCTTAGTATTCCTCGTAGTGATTAGGAGACCTTCAGGCATCTGTGAATGTCTGTGCTTTGAGCAGAGGAGAGAGGTAACCTCTTCTTTCACCACACTAATATCTTATGAGTTTCCAGGCTTGGTGATGTATGCCTGCAATCCCAGGTACTTAAAATACTAAGGAGAATCGAAGTTGAGGCCAGCCTGGGCAACTTAACAAGAACCTGTCTAAAAATTAAGGGTTTTTCTCAGTAGAAATACCCTACTGTCTCCAGTACCATTAAAACAGTCCCATAAATTGTCAGACTGCTTGTGTTTGTTTGTTTCCAAGTTTAAAAATTTATTTCTTGTCATCCAAGAACCTTTGAAAAAATAATTGTACAATTCATGGCATGAAAAATGGGCCTTGGGCAGCCCCCTGCTGGCCCTGGCCTGATAAATGTACATATTTACACAAGGCTTTAGAAAACAAGGACTTGACCTATTGAGCTGGTGGCTGGAAATAGGTGAGAGAAGGGCCATGGCTTCATGGCCACTGGCTTCACACAGTGGCAGGCAAGAGATGAGCTGTGTTGAAGGCACTCGGTGACATGGACAATCTGCAGAAGTCCCTGCAGGGCACCTGTACCCAGGCATGGCCCAAGTGAGTACAGTGGGTGAGTCCCACAGCATGGTCCAAATATTGCTAGGGGGTGGGTGGGGCTCCCACAAGACAGACTCTTGTGGGGCCAGGAGAGGGACCTACCCACTAAAATGTTTCTTTGTTTTAGCAGGCAATGAGAAGGCTGGCCAGGGTAAAATGACCAAAGCACAGCACCAGTACAACAAGCCACCTCTCTACTCTCCAAATACAATTATTTCAAACAAGATTCCAACATCTCTGCTCTCTGATTTGCCTTTGAAGAAACACCCAATAATTTGGTGATCAACTCCACAAAATGAAACATTCATCATGTGCTCAGGAGGAGATGAGCAGAACTTCAAATCTCTAAGCAGTGCGCCCACAGGTTCAAAAGGATTGTGCATCTAGAAGGGCCACTCCAGGGCAGTGAAAGCGAACCTGTTAGAGACAAGTCCCCAGACTGCAACCCCAAACCCACCTATCTATCACAAAGTGCAAACAGTGCAATTAAATTTCAATACTGAGGTTATAGCTTGGATTTTTTTAAAACTCATACATTCACATCTTTTTTCTGAAAAGTAACATAACACACGTGCCATAGGTTCGCCAACACTGCTCTAGCAAAATGTAAATTTGAGTTCTATTACTCAAATTCTTTTCCTGCTTCTCATCTCTGATGAGAAGAACCAAATCCAGAAGGTTTAAGCACCTTTTAATGATTTTTCCCCCCTAGGCCAGCGGTGGCAAACCTATGGCACATGTGTTGCTTTTCTTGGTTCTTTCTTAACTTTCAACAAGCAGAGATGTGGTCTCAGAAGAAATGAGCCACCTCAAACTTGATATAGGCCAAACTGTGCCTCTAAAATTTACTATATTTAGAAAAAAATGGTGCAGCATGCCTGTAATCTCAGCACTAGTGAGGCTGAGACAAGAGGATCTTGAGCTCAAGTCTTCATCAGGGACCCAAGGGTCTGTGATGGAAGCCTGAAGCTCCTCTGAGGAAATAAGTGAGCCTTCCTTCCCTTTTATACCATTCTGGCTACAGGCCCCCTGGGTTGCTGTCGTTCACACCCAGTATATTCCAGCAAATCTTCAGTAAATTTCCTCAGTCACACCCAGAACTATGCTGATCCAGTTTAGCTGGGCTTTTCTTACCCAAACTGACATAATCAGTTAACTACCACAGAGCCTTTAGAATTAAAATAGTGTCATCAAAGTGAGTGTTAATCCATTATAAGTAGTGTCATTAGAAGAGGAGGAGATGCAGACACGGACATGCACAGAATGAAGACCAGGCAGACAGGAACAAGATAGGTATCCTTGAGCTGAGGAGGAAAACCTTAGAAGACTCCAACCCTGATGATACCTTGATCAGACTTTCAGCCTCCATAATTGTGAGAAAATGAATTTCTATTACTTATACCACCCAGTGGTACTTTGCTCTAGAAATTTTAACAAACTAATAAATATTTTGGTACCACAAAGTAGATTCTGTGATAACACATTAGTAAAAACGTGGAAGTGGCTTTGGATCTGGGTAATGGGTAGCAATTGAAATTTTGAGGTACACGTTAGGAAAAAGCCTACATTGCTAGAGAAAAATTATTGATAAAGCTAGAGGTGTTGAAGATGCTTTTGGTAAGTCTCAGATACAGATGAAGAACACATTATTGGAAACTAGAGGAAAGTGTTATGGGGCAAAGAACTTGGCTAAATCCTGTTCTAATACTTTTGGAAAGTAGAACTTGTAAACAACAAATTTGGGCAGTTAGCTGAAGTGATTCCTAAACAAAGTGTTTAGGAATGACTAATGGTATCACTCGGCTTCTCCTTGTTGTTTACAAGAAGAAAAAGCTAAATCGGAGGCTGAACACAAGCAGATTGCTACTAGTCCGATCTGTGTAGTGAGACCCTATAGACGCTGTAGACCCTGTCTTAAAATTTTTTTAAAAAGCTAAATCGAAGATGGAATTATAAAACAAAAAGATGTTTGCAAAAGATTGAAAAGTAGGCTCTGGGCAGAACATTCAGGGTACGCTGGAAAACCACTCGCTAAGGAGAGCATAAGCGTGTGATTTCTAGATCCATTCATTCCACTTAGCAGACACCAGGATAAAGACAAGGTTATACCGGCAGAACCATTGCCCACTCCAAGTAAATGGGACAGAAATGGGGCAAAATGCAGGAAGGCTGTGAAACCTGGGAGTGACACAGAACAGGACAGCAATTCTTTCTGGCTGTGAACAGAAAANAAAAAAAAAAAAAAAAAGATGACCCTGAAGTTCATCCAGTGGTGCCATTGCCAAAACAGGCACAGAGCCAAGGGATTAAGATCACTGTCCTGGCAGCCCCAGAAGACAAAGCCATCACTGTGGGCTGGGGAAAACAGGCATGGAGCCTTAAAAACTAGGGATATTTTCATAGCTAGCTTTGGGACTTGCTGGAAGCCAATTTCCTCTTTTGAAATGAGTGTGTTTCTCTTAGGCCTGCCCTACCATTGTAGTTTTGAGTTCTTTGTTTTGCTTTGTTTATTTATATATTTGGTACAGGGTCTCGCTACCCAGCGCAGACACATAGGGATCCTCCTGTTTCGGCCTCCCCAGTGCTGGGATTATAGGCGTGTACCACCGCGCCCAGTGTCTGGGCCTGCGCAGCACACCTGGGGTTCCGGGGCCCACATGGCATGTGGTCCTGGGAATCGAATTTGTGTCCTTATGCTTGTAAGGTAGGTGCTTATGCCACCGAACTATTTTCCCAGCCCACCATTGTGTTTTTGAAACTCATACTTTATCATCTGATTTCACAGGATTATAACTGGAGAGGAATTTTGTCTCTGGATGAATCATATATGTAGTCTAACCCATACCACCTGTACACATGATTTGAATAAGATTTTAGAGTTAGAGTTGGTGCTGGAATGGGTTAACACTTTGGAAGCTGCTGAAAGGATTAAAAGGACATGACGTTGGGGAAGGCAGAGTGTAGAAGGTTACAGATGGAACTATGTCCCCCAAAACTCATATGTTGAAGTCCTAAACTCACTATCCCAGAATATAACAGAAGATAGTTCCTCTGACTAAGAAATTAATTAAATTAAATGATGTCATGAGGATGGAGCCCTGAACCAATATGTCTAGTGTCATTAAAAAAAGACAATTGATACAGAAAAACAGAGAAAAGACCATGTGAAGAGATAGGGGAAAGAGAGGTGTCTGTAAGCTGCTACGCCAGGCTTCAGCAGAAACCAGCCCTTCTGACAGCTTGACTTCAAACTCTGAGGCTCCAGATTTGCTTGTGAGAAAATAAATTTTTATTGTTTAAGCCACTCAGTCAGTGGCACTGTGCTTTGGTAGCTCTAACAAGCTAATAACAAACTCCATCTGTTTTACAGCATCTGACAGCAAATAAAAGCAAAACAGAGCGACAAAAAAAAGATCCGGATAGGCCAGAGAGATAGCTCAGTGGTTTAAGCACCTGCCTGGCAAGTGTAAGGTCCTGAGTTCCATCCCTGGTACAAAAAAAAAAGAAAGAAAGAAAGAAAGAAAGAAAGAAAGAAAGAAAGAAAGAAAGATACAGGGACTGAGGTTTGATCCTTGGCCCTGGCCCCAGGGCATGCTGAGACAGCAATTGAGACTGAGCATGGTGGCACGCCTGTAATCCCAGTGCTTGAGAGACTGAAAACAAGAGGATCACTATGAGTCAGATCTGTGTAGTGAGACCATTGTAGACCCTGCAGACCCTGTACTAAATGCATAAGAAAAGAAAAGAAAAAGAAGGAAAAGGAAGAGAAGAGAAAAAAGAAAAAGAAAAAGAAAAAAGAAGAAAGAAAAGATCCAGGTAAGGAAGCTTGCCATGAAAAGAGGGAAGTTTGAATCATTGCACTTGACAAAGCTCTACCCCTTATGGCTCAAGGTGAATTTCCAAGAGACTCTACTACAGCCTTGATCCTCATCTGAGTTCCACCCAAAGGGAGGTGAAATGAAGTTGAGATACTATGAGATTCTTCTAGAGCATAGAGGCTGTGGCCAGCAATTAAACTGTTTATTGCCCTTTCAATCCCAAGTAACAAACAACCATATGTTGCTGAGCAATGTAAAACAGGAAACTATTTTCTTTTAGGTTAATTGTATTTATGTCCTTTTGCTCAATTACAAAAGTAAAACATTTTCACAATAGAAAATATGGAAGACATACATGTAAAGAAGAATATGCCTTCTGCAATCCCCAGCCAGATGTAGCTACTGTTTGGGGTTCTAACCGAGCACACTTCATTTCATTTTTCTATGTATGTTATGATTTATATCTGGATGTTCTCCCAGAGCCTCAGACACAAGGAGGTGATTGGATCATGGGGTGTGGCATCACTGGACTGGTCCACTGATGAATTTAGGGCTGGGCGTGACGTTGGGAGGTGAATGAAGACCAGTGGGAAGAGGTGGGTCACCATGAATGTGATATATAACCCCGTCCCCTTGGATCCCTCCTTCCTCCTTGGTGTCACCATACTGCCAGCCATTTCTCCTCTCCATGCAGCCCTTCCTGGAAGCCAGCTGACTGTGATCTGAAGCCTCTACATACTGTGATCCAAAAGAGACTTTTCCTCCTTTATTTTGTGGGTGCAGGTATTTTTGTCCCAGTGATAAAAAAAGTTGACTGAGACAATGCATGTTTAGCCAATTAGCTCCAAGTATGTAGTCACATATTGTGCATCTTTGGCTTAACATCTTGATAAAATCTTTTGTCACTTCAGAATCCCTGTGGCAATGAGCATTGCAGAGCAGTCCCCTTCCATTGCTGCTGTAGCCATGGGCAGGAAGACCCACCAGATTCAGCTGAGAGGACCTACAAATACAGAGAGACTCTCTCTACTCAATTAGTTTAATTGAGGTTTAAATCATTAAACAGTCTCTAGGTCTCTGTATTTAATTCTCTTCTCTCAAGTCCTACTTTGCCTTCAAATGGTCACACTTCTTTAATGCTAATTCAATCTGCTTTTGACACCACACTAATGCAGGGCTCAATTAAACTTCCTCTTTTAGCTCCCCTGGTCTCTGGAGAATCCAGGTCCTTCTCCACCCAGGCCCTACATGTCCTTTCTCTGCCTTAGGCAAAAGGTCTATTGGAGAAATTTCAAGACTTTTTTTTTGCTTGCCCTTTCACCAGTCACTTTATCTGCCCAACTCATTTGATGGCACCAAGACCTATACCAACCTTCTGTCACAAACACACAATCATGCTGGACTCGGTGCTTTTGGAATTGCTCCCAACCCACTCCATTTCTTCACCCCAGCCCTCTCCCTTTATAGTGCAGTGCCAGCCCTGTCCTACGTGCTCTATGGTCATCAAGTCAGCCAACCTTCAGAGCAGCCCCTGAGGAAGGTACTCTTACCCACACCTTCAAGATAGGAATTAGAGAAACAAGGTGGCCACACAACTAGTAAGTGGGCAAACCCCAGTGGGGGGCCCAGCCTTTCTGTTTCAGAAGCATATTTGTGCTTAATGGCTCCATTTGATCATGAGCAATGGACAATGTTTAGTAAGACCTCTGTGTCAGAGACGGTGAAGGAGCCCTCACGAAAGCACCCTCAGCCAAGCATATTAATAGTTCCACTAAATACTCAAGAAAACTGAAAGTAGTGTAGTCACCTGACCTTCTCAGTCAGTCATTAGCTTTACTGACTGTGGTATAGTAATTTGTTTTCAATTTACTTTTAAATATTTGTATTTACATATAGTAATATGCACTTGTCTTAAATGTATAGCTCTAGTGACAAATGTAGAGAAGCACGATAACTCCAATTTTGCTTGTGGGTATTTTTTTCTTAGAAGGCAAATTTGCTGAGGATATAGTTCAGCAGCACAACACCTGCCTGGCAAGCATGAGATCTTGAGTTCAATTCCCAGTACCAAAAGAAAGAAAAACTCTAAGGAAGCCCCTTTAACATTTTTTCTCTACAATCATTCTCTAGAGTGATAAACATTAAGCATTTAATCATTTTAAATATTTATTTAAGGGTCGGCGAGATAGCTCAGCAGACTAAGTGCCTGCTCAAGCAAGCACAGGGACTGGGGTTCAATCCCCAGCACCATACACCACGTGGACCCTAACCCCAGGGATGCTGAGCTGGCAACCAAGTCCGGGCATGGTGGTCCATGCCTGTAATACCAGTGCTGGGGAGCCGGAAAATAGAAGGGTCACTATGAGTCCAAGCTATGTAGTGAGACCCTGTACCAAATATATAATTTTTTAAAAAATTATTTAAATAAATTTTAAGAGCTGAGGATGTAGCTCAGAGGTAGAACATTTGCCTGGCATTCACAAGGCCCTGGCACTGCTAATAAATAAATAAACTTTTAGTGTGACTTCATTTGATTTTTCTTTCAAGATAACATAAAGATCTTCTGTTTGTGGCCCTCTTTTTGTAGCTTTGTGTACGCAAAGGGAAACAGAGGGAGGGAGCAAGGGAGAGAAGCCGAAGAGAGAAAGGGAAAGTTTCCAATCTCACCGCACCAAAAATTCTGTCTTTGAGACCCTACTCAGAGTCACAAGCCACTTTCCAACTTGGTCCACTGCAGGATTCCCTAAATTCTGAAACGCTGTGACCCCGCGGCGAGGGCAAGCGGACAGCTCCGCAGACAGGCTCTGCACTCATCCTTGACTCCTGCTCCCCCTGCTGGCTCCACAGCTCTGTAACCAGCCCAGACGCGTGCACCAGACCTAACGGGGCCTCAGGAGGCTGCAGAACAGTGCTCACGGGGAAACCGGGACGCCGTGAGTAACAGACCTTACTTCAACTCATGAAATCAGGGACCAGGTCCACCCTGTAACTAGCGTGCACCAGTACAAGTCATCTCCACGGGAGGAGGGATCAGAGGGACGACAGGGAAGGAAAGGAAGGTAATGAGGATGAAAATAATCAAGACATGTTATATGCGTGTACCAGTATACCAGAATAAACCTCAGTATTCTGTCTTATTAATATATACACCAATAAAAACAATAGCATCAGTGTCATCATAATAAAATTAAAACTTCATCCCAATATGGATATAGAAAAAAATCATAGACACTCAGATGTCTCAGTCACCTACTGGCCCCCCTGACTTGGGAGTTAACTTGTGTTATAAAATGGAAGCATGTTTCAAAGGGCATAATTAATTTATAATGCTCACATAACTGATGACATTTTAATGGAATTACCTGAAAGCTTTTTTTTTTTTTAAGATCCTCCTACTGACATTAGTGACACACATAAAAATAACAGCTCTCAAAAACCTTATGTTGAGCGAAGCAGATGAGGCAGAAAGCAGCATGTCTGTAAGCTTCCCTTTAAGGGAAGCTGCTGAGCAGGCGAAACTGCGTCCTCTGACTGTGGCTGTCTGGGGCAAGGGGGACTATTCAAGGTACCTTAGAAGAAGCAAAGGGACGAGATCTTGATTAGGGCGCTGGGTGCACAGACACAAACTGTCAAAATCCATTTCACTGCACACATTAAATGCCACATTTTTGTTTTTAAGTAAAATGTGCCTTAAAGTAAAATTTATAAGGAAAATCTGTGTTAGTCAAGTCTCAATGTCAAGCAGTTCTTTCAGTCTGCCTATACCTAGACTCATTTTTAAAAATAAGGAAGTTCTTTGCTGCATCTCCTACAACAATGAAAACCATTCTTAGCAATCAGACTGTCGACATCCCAGAAAATGTAGACATCACTCTGAAAGGACACACAGTTATTGTGAAGGACCCCGGAGGAACCCTGTGGAGGGACTGCAACCACATTAATGTGGAACTCGGTCTCCTTGGGAAGAAAAAGAAGAGGCTCCGGGTTGACAAATGGTGGGGAAACAGAAAGGAGTTGGCGATTATCTGCACGATCTGTAGCCATGTATAGAACATGGTCAAGGGGGTCAGGCTGGGCTTCCGTTACAAGATGAGGTCTGTGTGTGCTCATTTCCCCATCAATGTCATTATTCAGGAGAATGGGTTTCTTGTCAAAATTCGGAATTTCTTGGCTGAAAAATACATCTGCTGAGTTCATACAAGGGCAGGTGTTGCTTGCTCAGTATCTCAAGCCCAGAAAGATGAGTTAATCCTTGAAGGAAGTAACATTGACCTTGTTTCAAATTCAGCTGCTTCGATTCAGCAAGCCACAACAGTCAAAAACAAGGATATCAGAAAAGTTTTGGACAGTATGTATGTTTCTGAAAAGGGAACAGTTCAGCAGCCAGATGAGTAAGATCCAAGAGTTAATCCAGCCACAGAAACAAGCTTCTGGATTGTAAAGCCAGTCTGTGATATTTTAATGAGACAATAAAAGATCTTTATTAAATAGAAAAAATAAAAATAAAAGAAGTTTAGCAAAAATATCCTTTCACTTTAGTGTTTAGGCAGAAGTTTTGATTTCCTTAAAAAGAAAAAGGCAAGATATAAAAGGCAGGGTTGGGGAGTGGAATTACTGTTTCCACACATTCTCTCAGAAAAGAAATTAGTTTTAAACACCAGAGACTGATAGAGAGACAAAGTCTTCCTGGCACCCAGCCCACCTCCAAACAGTGCTGACCCACGTGGGTGGTAGAGCCCAAGAAAGGGTGTCATGTTGAGCTCATCCTCGGTGACCCAGGGCTCTTCCAGGTCACCTCTTCAGTTGGGTGTCCCAAGGCTGAATGGCACTGTGACCCAGGCTTTGTCCTTCCTGGGAGATTAGAAAGATACCTTCTCACTGGTGAACCAGCCCTCCTGGCATTGCAAGTCAGTTCTGGCCACGTCTTCCCATGACTCTCCATGAGTACTGCTGCTCAGCACTGTATATGAATTTGGAATTAAGTCAGATGAATGGGAATTCGATGAGGAAAGAACCAGTTCTAAAATCTGATTCAAATTAGCTTATAGCACAGTGGGTTAGATGGGTTTTCTTCTGGAGTACAGTGGGCCCTTATATCTGTGGGTTCCATTCAGCTAACTTCAGATTGAAAATATTAAGAAAAAATTGGATCTGTACTGCATGTGTAAAATTTTTTCTTGCCTTTAATCCCTAAGCAATTCAGTATAACTATTTACACAACACCTACATTGTTTTAGTATTTTATTTTGTGTACATTATATTAGCATTATACATAGTCTAGCTAGCATTGATTTAAAGGCCACAAAGGATATATCTAGGCCATATGCAAATACTCCACTGTTTTATGTAAAAAGCAAGCGTATCCAGGGATTTGGGTATCTCTGAGAATCATGGAACCAGTCCTCCACAGATACTGCAAGGTGATGTATCCAGTGCTCCAAAGAGGGATATCTTACATTTCAAAATTTATTTCACTCCTACAGCATTGGGAGACTTAGACTTGAGTTGATTTAGAGAAAGAACATCAAGTCAACTGAGTCATCTGGGAGCTAAGAATGCAGTAGGATAAACACAGCACTGGCCTCAAGGAAAAGCCCCAGCTGTTGCAAACTGCCAGGGCAGCAGGGGGCTTCACTGTGACGGTGACTCCGTCATGGTGAATCAGAGTTGGAGAAGCAACCAAGTGCAGCACTTGCTGTAGCACAGGAGAGAGTTTAATCAGGCACCATTCGGGGAAGGGCTTATTTGTGTGGGACTGAGCTACAGAACAGCTTCACCACAGCTTTACTCCAGGATTGTGAGTGTTACCTTACCACAGTGCCTGGGTGAGAGACAGCCACAGGAGACAGACAAGGGGAGGGTGAGAGCTAGATATAGATTCCCTGAGAAGTCCGGGCTCAGGTCTAGAAGGACACAGGGCCTGCACCTGTGATGGGAGGCCAGGCCAGCGGGTGTGCTTTGCACAGGTGCCTGGATCTGAAGGTGATAACGTGAGAGCAATCCCACCCTGCTGCCTGTACCTCATGCCTTCCTGTGTAACAATGCATTCAAGGATGCACCTGGACTTGGAGGGTTGCACCTCAGGAGCCCACAGGCCACGCAGCTGCACAGACACAGCCATGGCTTGCTGGATGCCAAGGTAGAAGGTCACGGAAAGTAACCACTCATTTGAAAATACAGAGGGATGTGGGAGGGAGCAATGTTCTGTTTGTGTTGGTTTTCAATGTATGGAGGTTTTGTTTTTCCTTTTTTCCCATTTTTTCTCACTTTTTCCTCTGGTATTTTTTTCTAATAATGTTTCTGTATTATATTTTTCTTTCTCCTTCAGTTTGCTTTCCATTTTCTTTTTATTTTTTTATAACTAGGCAAAGAATTTTCTTTATTTATTTTTTTGGCAAAGAATTTTATTAATCTGTTTCAAACTTTATTCTCAGGCTTCTCCAGCTTACTTGGCTGCAAAGAGTGAATTGTATGGAAGCAAAAACTGAAAACAGCTGCAGTGTCCAAGGATCCTGGGCTTTAAAAAATTAGTGATCTAGATTTTATCAGATCCATAAACAAAAACAGTTTTAAAAAGTAGTCATAATATAGAATAACAGTTCCCAATAATTTCTTTCAAGTTTGATCTTTTTCAGAAGCTGACTTAATTCAGTTTGCCTCATTCTTAGAATCCTCATCAAAATCCTTCACGAGATCTGGAACCTCAGCATCCTCCTCTCCAGTAGCAAGCGGGGCTTCTCATTGTTTGGGCAGAGCTTCAGCCAGTCTCCTAAAGCTAGTCAGACTGTCTGCACCAAGCTGGTTCAAGATACTGGGTAGCATTTCTGTCAGTTGCTTCATCTAAGCATGGTCTGTAATGGTGAAAGTGTTTGCTGCCAGAGATGCCTGAACTTTGGTGATCAATTATGAGATACTCTTTAAAAGCAGTAAGAAAACATTTAAAATGGATCAAACAACTGCTAGATGATGAAAAAAAAAAGACTAAAATGAATTGGAATCAGTGAAAAATAAGAAGAGAGAAAAAACAGAATTTTAAAAACCTGCTTACAGAAACAGTAACAGAAAACTTTCCAAATATGGAAAAAGAATTTAACATACAAATAAGTGAGGCATATAGGACCTCAAATAGCCATAATCAGAAAACCTCTCCATAACATATCATAATTAAAATCTCAGAATTTCAACACAAAAACAGAATCTGAAATGCTATTAGAGGAAAGTAACAAATCGCTTATAGAAAAAAAAAGCCACTTGAATCACACCAGACTTATGAACACAAACCTTAAAAGCCAGTAGAGCTTAGAGTCAAGTGTTTCAAACCTTAAAAGAAAATGGCATCCAACCCAAATTGATATATCCTGCAGAACTGTCCTCCAAAATTGATGGAGAAATAAGATATTTTTTATGACAAAGAACATCTGAATAAATTCAGGACCACTAAACCAGTACTCCCCAAAACTCTGAAGGATATCCTAGAAAGAGACAATGATGTGAATAATGCCAAAATGAGGGCTGGCCAGATAGCTGCTTAGGCAGACACAGGGACCAGGGTTCAACCCCTAGTATGGGATGCTGGCCCTGCCTCCAGGGTGCACTGAGAGGGTGACCGCAACTGGGTTGGATGGCACATGCCTGTAATCACAGAGCTTGGGAGGCTGAAAACAGGAAAAGCACTACAAGTCTGATCTATGTAGTGACACCCTGTAGAACCTGTAATAAATACATAAATAACAAAAATTAATCTATCAGGTAGGGTAAGCAGTTAAATAGAAGAGAAAGACAGGAAATGAAAAACAAGAAAATAATGTAATGACAGAAATAAGTGAATGCCATTCAGTAATAATTCTCAATGTGAATACTCTCAGTTCTCCAATTAAAATATACAGATTAGTAGAATGGATCAAAAACAAAATCCAATGGTATGCTGCATACAAAAAAAACTCCATGTTTAACTTAAAAAATTTTATGGACTAAAAATTAGAAGACGTAAAATGATATTTCATGCAACAGGAACCCCAAAACAGGCAGGTATAGCTGCACTATTTTCGGACAAAGTGGGCTTTAAACCAAAAATGATTAGAAGAGTCAAGGAAGGGTACTATATATTGGTTAAGGGAACAATGCAACATGAAAAATAACAATTATAAATATATATGCACAGAACAACAGCACAACTTTATAAAGCAAACGCTGTTAGACCTAAAAGACCAGGTAAACATCAATAAAACTGTAGTAAGGGACCTCAATACCCCACTCACAAATAGATAAAGCAGGGAGAAAATCAACAGGCAAATATTAACATTGACTCAAACCTTTGAACAAATGGACTTAATAAATATCTACAAGTGTTTCATCCATAAAGAGACTATATACATTCTTCTCAGTAGCACATAAGTTTCTCTCAAACAGACCACAAACTAGCCCATAAAGCATGTTTAAGTAAATGCAAAAGGATCAAAATTATACTATATAATCATATCATTGTGATGATAATAGAACTCAATGCCCAATGAAACAACAGAAATTAAATACATTGAAATCAAGTAATACACTTTTGAGTAATCAGTGGATCAGAGAAAATCAAGGAGGAAAGAAGGCAAGTATTAGAATTAAGTGATACTGCAAGTAAAATATACCAAAACTTATGGGACACAATGAAAGCAGTTCTAAGAGTAAAGTATATAGTGGAGAATATATACTCTCAACATCACAGAGCAACCTCTGATAAATAACTTAGTGACACATCACAAAGTCCTAGAAAAACAAGAAAAATCCAAATCGAAAGGTAGTAGAGGGGCTGGGGAGATAGCTCAATAGAATAAACACTTGCCTGGCAAGTTCAAGGGCCTGAGTTCAATCCCCAGACACACACACACACACACACACACACACACACACACACACACACACGGTAATAGAAGGAAGGAAATTACTAAGGTCAGAGCACAAATTGAGAATAAAAATAATAATTAATGAATTAAATTCTGGTTTAAAGAATAAACAAATTGGACAGACCCTTAGTCAACCTTACCAGAAAAAGACCCAGATCCATGGAATTAGAAATGAAAAAGGTGAAATCACAATAGACACCATTGATATCCAGAAGGTGATCAGCAACTACTTCAAAAACCTGTACTTCAATAAACTGGAGAATTGAGAAGAAATGGGTAGACTCCTAGATATATACAAATTATCAAACCTTAATCAAGAAGATTTTAAAATGCAGAATAATAGGAAACAAAATCAAATGAATAATAAAAAAATCTATCAACTAAAAAAACCCTAGGCCTTATGGATTCACTGCTAAATTCTGTAAGAACTTCAGAGATCTAACACCAATACTCCTCACACTGTTTAATGAAATTGAAAGGAAAGGAGTACTTTTTTTTAGGAGTATTTTCAAAGTCATCCCTAGAAGCTATCATTATCCTGATTCCAAAACTAGACAAGGATCCAACTTAAAGAATTGCAGGCCAATCTGATGTACATACAAGCAAATTTCTCAGCAAGATACTGACAAACAGACTCCAACAAATCATTAGATCATCATACATTATGACCAAGTAGACTTTATTTCATGGATACAATGATGGTTCACTACATGGAAATCAATAGTAAATATAATACATCTCACAGACAAAAGCAAGCATGAAAATCAAATGATCACCTCAATAGATGTAGAAAGGTGTTTGACAAAATCCAACATTCATTCATGATTTTAAAATCCTCTGAAGAGTTACCGAAGGACCTTATCTCAATCTGATAAAATCTTTTATTACAAACCTACTACAACATATTATTAAATAGAGAAAAACTAAAAACTTGCCCTTCAAAATCAGGAACAGGACAAGAATGTCCATTGTCACCACTCCTGTTCAACATATCTCTTGAAGCATTATCCAGATAAGGTAGGAGAAAAAAAAAGTAAAAAGTAAATGTATAGGAAAATGTAGTGAATTTCTAACTGGTGGTCAATCTATTACACACAGCTGGATTGAACTAGAGTCGTGCTGGGTGTGGGAGGCCCACCTGAGGATTGTTGCCAGCAGCATAAAAGCTGAAATGGGAGGGGCTGGGGAGATAGGTAAGTGGTCTAAGCACCTGCCTGGCAAGTGCAAGGGCCAGAGTTCTATCCCAGATACTGCACTCTGTGCAAGCCTCAGAACCCCAGGTGTGCTTTGAAAGACCCAAAACCAGGTGTGGTAGCACATAGCTGTAATCCCAGCACTGGGGAGGCTGAGACAGGATGATCACTATGAGCTGTATAGCGAGACCCCAGATCAAATAGATAAATATTTTTTTCTTAAAAAATAAAAAGGCACTTGCCTGGCAAGTTCAAGTTCCTGAGTCCAATCCCCAGTACTGCCAAAAAATAAAAAATAAAAAGGCAGAATGGGAGCCAGTGAGATAGCTCTGCAGATTAAGTGCCTGCTTAGGCAAGCGCAGGGACCAGGGCTCCATCTCCAGCACCACATGCCATGCCAGCCCCTCCCCCAGGCCTGCTGAACCGGCCACCGAGACCGGGCAAGGTGGCACCCACCTGTGATCCCAGCACTAGAGGCTGAAAACAGGAGGATCCCTAGGAGTTAGAGCTGCATAGTGAGACCCTGTGCCAAATATACACTAAAAAAAGAATTCATTGATCAATTAATTTTTTAAAAGACAGAATGACAGTAGCCGTCCAAATGCCGTTAGGAATGCCCTTTGAAGAAGCTGATGGAACTCTTGGAAGCTGCCAGTTCTCTTGGGCTGTTCTGCTGGAGGACCTTGTCATGCTGGCCTTCTCACTGAACTTTGGAAGAGTTCCAGTCCTCATCTTGAGCATCACTTCCTGGCTCCAGAGGGGAAGATGGTGCCCTGCTCAGCCCCACAGAGAAACTTGTCACATTGGCTTTCCTGATGGGAACTCAGCTTTCCTCATCGCTGGAGGACCTCACTGTTGCGAAGGATGGCTATGGTACCTTTGGGGGAGCTCTGGTGCTTACCTTGAGTGTTGCTTCCTGGCTCCAGTTCAGATCCTTCAGTTGCTGGCACAGATCCTTCATCCTGCTGCCACAGACTTCCTAGCTTCCACCACTGGCCTTTGGGCCTTCCCAGCACAGATCTGTAAAGCAGACCTGAATGAGACTTTGTTGTAGGTGCTAGGTCTCCAATTAGATTTGTGTGGGGCATTGTTATGAGCTCTAGATTTTCACATGGACTCATGCAGGATATTAGGACCCAGGCCCTCACCTGGATTCTTTAGTGTTTATTGTGTAGTTAGGTTTCCTGCACTTATATATAATTCTTTGGGTGATTCATTATGAAATGATATTATAAAATGTGTCCTTATATTGTTTCCCTTGCAAAAAGCCCTAAACCACAACAAGAAAGAAGAAATCAAGTTATCATTATTTGGAGAAGACATGATTCTCTACATAGAAGAACGAAAAATTCCTCCAAAAGACTCCTAGAATTTTTTTTTTTTAACTTTGGGTGTCAGGTATTTTTTTTTCAGAATTTTATTGATAAGCAAATAGCAATTAGACAGTTTCAAATCAAATCGC
>NDGM011190678.1:0-14935 GCA_002564305.1 Octomys mimax
GCCAAGCTTGTTCCAAGTAGGTGCTTTAGACCACTGAGCCATCTCGCCAGCCCCCAAATTTATTCTTTAATATCTTATTATTGTAGATATTATTTAAATGAGACTGCTTAATTTTTGGGGTAGTTCATCATTATTGTGTAAAAAAATGACCCACACTTTTGAATGTTACAATTGTGTGCTATACCTTTATTCATTATATTTATTAGCTTTAACCAGATTTTTTAGCTCTCTTTAGAGTTTTCTGTGGATAAGATCGTGTTACTTCCCAACACAGGCAACTTGGTTTCCTTTAAAAATTTGGATGCCTCCTTTTTCTTATTCTATTTTTCTGTTAAAACCCAGCACTATGATAAATGGAAGTGAAGAAAGTGGAAACATTTGAATTGAAAAAACTTACAACTTTTACCACTGAGTATGTTAGCTGTGTACTTATCACATGTAGCATTCATTAGCTTGGGCTATGCTTCACTTAAATCTCAATTCTCGAGAGCTTTTACTGCAAATGATGAATATTTTTAGATACCTGTATTGATCTTGGAAGGAGCATAAAATTTGCCTCCTCATTTTTTAAATGTTTTTCATCCGGCATTCTCATTTTCCCATGTTGAACCATCCCTGCATTCCAGGAGCAAGTTCAACTTAATAATGATTTATCAACTTTATCCTGTGCATTGGGATTTGATTTGTTTGTATATGTTGTGGATTTTCTCATATATGTTCATTAGGACATGTCCTTGTGAGTTTCTATTCATATGTTATTATTTCATTCGACATGATGGTGGTGTTGGTGGTAGAAATATGTTTAGAAACATTCTCTTGCCTTAGATGTTTCAGAAATAGTTTCAAATGTCTGGAGTTTTTTCATGCTTAGGGGCATGGTAGAAAATCACCTTTGAGACCAACTTGATCTGGGATTGCCTTTGTTGGGAGGCTTTTTAAAAATTCATTTTCAGTGCTAGGGGTGTAACACAGGGCCTTTCCCATGCCAGGCAAATACTCTACTGCTGAATTTCAGCCTCAACCTGGAGAGGTTTAATTACTGCTCCAATCTCTTTCGCCATTCCAATGCTACTTTCCATTCGGTCATTATTCAGCCTTAGCAGGTTGTACTTTTCTAGGAATTTATTCATTTCTTCTGGATAATCCAAAATTTTCACTTTTAATTGTGCCTATTCATGCCTCATATTTCTGTAGTGTCCATTACAATTTTATTTATTGGAGCCCTCTCTCCTTCTAACTAGGTTTGTCAATTCTGTTGCTCTTTTCAGAAAATAAACTCTAGCTTCTCTGATATCATCTATTGCTTTTCTGGTCATTGTCTCATTTAGTTTTAGCCCGATCTTTATTGTTTCATTTCTCCCACTAACTTTGGAAGAGTTCCTTTCCGATTTTTCTATTTGCCAGAGATCTCAAGAAAGGATGTTTTTAGGACACACACACACACACACACACACACACACATATATATATTTTGAATGCGGGGTTAACCTTCATCATATTTTTTGGTAAGCCTGTTTTTGCTGCATTGAATAAGGACTGTTAGGTGGTGTTTTCATTTTTGCTTGTCACGTTTTTATTTTATTCATGCCCTATTTTGTTTGTTTCTAAGTAGTGTGTCATTTAATTTCCACATATTTGTGAACTTTGTATTTTCCTGTTGTTATTGATCACTAGTTTCAAACACTGCAGTTGGGAGAGATACTTAATATGATTGCAGTCTTCTTAACTTGTTCAAGATTTGTTTTATGGTCCAACATATGACCTGTCCTGGATAATCTTCCAAATGTGTTGAGAAAATGTGCATGGTGCCCCTGCAGGATGCAATAATCTGTGTGAGTCTGGTAGAGCCTTTTAGTTTCCAGTGTTGGTCAAAGCTGCTCTTTCATTATTGATTTTCTGCCTGGATGATCGATCCTTTGGTGAAAGCAGAGTGTTGAAGCCTTCTACTATTCCTGTGTTGCTCTCTATTTTTCTCTTCAGCTTTGTTGATATTAGTTTTATATATTCAGGAGCACCGATGCTGAGTGCATATCCATTTCAAATTCTTATATTCAGCTGATTAATTTACCCCTTTTCAATATCTAATGCTCTTCTTTGTGTCTCACAACAATTTTGACTGAAAGTTTATTTTTCCTTCAATAAATGTAGCTATCGCTGTTATCTTTTAATAGCCGTTTCTGTGGACTGCACTTTTCTGTCCCTTGACCTTGAGCCTCTGTGTGTCCTTAGAGCCAAAGGAAGCCTCTCTACTGAATCACGGAACCAGGAGGAAGCTATTACATGAAGTAGATATACCTAAGAATATATCCACATATATACATATATAATGCCACTTAGTCTAATAGGATCTATACTAACATTAGTATTAAGTCTTTAAGAACTTTTGAACTTAAAGCTATAGATGAAAGAGCTTGCATTTTCATTTTTTAAAAGTTTCTGGACAGAGTCCTCATCAGGGAGGGCGTAACACTTACAATGGACTAAAATATGAGTCCAGTTTTGTCTGCTTCTGTTTAATGATTACCATATGAGCATGCTCTTTTCTCAGTAATAAATATTCCACATATAATGAATATTTGCCCTAGAGTAACACAAATATGGAAATAAAATGTTTAAGATTTGGATATAGTAATATGTTACAGCCTTATAAACCATACTTAAATTATTGCTGACAATATTTTGAAGTTAATTTTGTCAGGATTTAAAATAACAAATCTCTTCAAATTTCCTTCTCTATTGTTTCTAAATACTTTCTTATACTGTTATTATTTATTTCATTTTTGTTGAGTATTTTCAAAGTTGGCACATTAGTTATACCTCTTGGTAAAATAAGATACAAATAAGGTGCAAATTTTTCCTAAATTCTAAAATTTGCTATTTGTGTCTGACATTCAAACCACCTTTGAATGTTGTTACTTTAAAATTTTTACATCATTTAACACTAAATGTCCTTGATCAAATGAACTACATGATGGATGGACCCTCCATGTAGGACTCCTGCCATCAAGGGCTCAGATGTTTAGGCCTGACCTCAAGTTTTCTCCTGTTTTGCCCTTGGAGCTCCAGTCAGGTCCAGAAGATCCTGTGCTCTTCTGGGAGACACCACTTCTTTTTCCTGTATAACTTGCTGCACAGGGCAGGTAGGTCATGGTTAGAACTCGAAATGAAGAAGTAAAAGAGCTCTATAAAATCTGAGCGTGTATTCTGCTTTGTCTTCTTCATAAAAAAGATCTGAAGTCTAAGAAACTAAGAAACTCTGAATGAGTCTGTGGTAGAAGTGTGCTTTAGGCAAACAGAGAAGAATTTTGCTGTTCCCTGTCCAAGCAGCTCTCTGCAAGGCTCATGCCACAGAGGAGGCTTTGAGCAGCAATACTGTGGTGCAGAAGTCGTGCACTGGTGGGCCTGGTACTGGCCATGGGGGGCCTGTGAAGCAATGTACACCAGAGGTGGCAGTTTTTCCTACAAATTTTAGCTAGATATCACCAGAAAAGAAAATGAAAAGGCGATTATGGGAAGGATAAAATTAACAAATGCTCCCAGAATATAGAGAAAATTGAAGATTAGTTTAACAAGAAAATGGAGGATAAACACACTCTACAGAATGGAGTTCTGGTGTTGCCAAAGAATGCACTACAAAACATGACAAAAGAAAAAGACAATATGTATTTCATCTAAGATATAGAAGATGAATTTCATGAGCTGAAAACAGACATATATGTCCAGATTGACCATATTCCATATAACCAGCAAAAAACAAACCTATAGACATTTAAATTTCTTTGTGTTGTCTTTGTATTTGAAGATTGAATGACACTCAAAACATCCATATGCAAAACAACAAGATTCTAATCTTGGAACAGGCTTATGAGTTCATTCACAGATGAACAAGCAAAATGTATTCACACACAGTGGAGTACTACTTTGCGAGGCAGAAGGATAAACTTGTGCCATTTGAAGGAGAATGGCGACACTCTGAGAATATAGTGTTAAGTAAGATAAAATAGACACGCAAGCTTAAACATCTCTTGATTTTTCTACTATGAGAAATCCGAAGTATAAATTAAGCAAAAGGCAAAGTAAAAGAGAGGCAAAGGGAAGATGAAAGATGCTACTTGGCCAATAGGAAGGGGACCAAGCAAGAGAGGGAGAAAGAATGAGAGAGAGAACGCGAATGTGACAGAAATAAGGTGTGTTGTGAATGTGTATCGACTACTACAGACAACGAATATATTCATGCTGTACTGCAAATGTGTGCTAGTAGATAAAATGAAATAATGATAAATAAATAAATGTTATGCACAAGAAAATTCTAGACTTTTCTGTAAGACAAATACAAAAAAAAAATGCACTCCTGAATCAATATGTGTACAGTGTGAAAACAAGTATTATGTATTTGTATATGAGAGTTTTATGTATTAAAGCAAGTGTAAAGGGAACAGAAATATATTTTAAGGCATACAAAATGTTATAAAATATCTCCCCTACAAAACATTCCTAAGAAACAACGCTCATTTTTTCCAGTTATTTCATTAAACTTTAATGAGAAATACACAAATGCATCACCTAGCACCAAGAGCAAGTCCTCCCTACTCAAGACCACAGCTAAATCCAAGCTCCCAAATTATAATCCTGTAAATGCAAGGATTTCACCCTGCTTCTTCACTTCCTGTCAGCTCAGGATCTCTGGGCCGGCCCACTTTGCTACCCTTGCTCTGCTTATTTTCTTCCTATACTTGCCCTGCATTGCAGAACACAGAAATTGATTTCATGCACTCTTAAGGACAGAGGTTGAAGTGCATGTGGCCTAGCTCAGACTGAGCACGTGGATGCTGCAGGAGAATTAGTAGGGAAACACACACCGAAACCCCAGTGAGGTAACCACCTATCCACCAGGGTGTCTAAGTTAGAAGACCTGGACACAATGTGTCCTGGTGGGAATGGAGCAGAGCCACCACAATAAGACCCTTGCAGCAGGAGTGCAAGGCAGACAACTGAGTTGGTAAGCAGTTTTGCACCAGCTGGTCAGAGAGTGGCCCTGTGGTGCAACTTTGCCTTGTCACTTCTCATTATTCACTCATAGAATATGAGCTGTGCATTTGCACGAAGATGTTGTCTTATACGCCGGGCGGCTTCATTAAAAATGACCAATAACAGGAAACAAGTCCAGTGTCCATCGACAGGAAAATAAGCAGACACTTGTGGCCTAGCCACGCAACGCGGTGCTGCTCAGCAATGCAAATGAATGCATGTCTCAGTACAAGGCTATATTTCAAAGAAGTGTGGTAAAAACAGAATATGCAGAGTACGATTTCATTTATGCAATTCTGGATCACGTCAACTCATTTTTCCAGACACACGAAAGCAGGGCAAGTTGTCTTATGTGGAAGACTGTAATGGGGCAGAAGAAAGAAGCGGAGAAGTGCCTGTGACATCATTTGTATTCTGGAAATGGTTTTGTAGATGTGTACAAATCTCTAAACTTATCAAATTGTGCACTTGAGGTTTGTGTAATTTATTAAAAGTTAAGTCATCTTGAGAAAGCTGTTGAAATTTACACAACTGTATTTTAAAATGTAGAATAGTTAGAATTTTCAAATAAAAGATTAAGGTTTTAAATCTGCTGAAAAATCAAACTCTATCAGGGAAATAACTTCTAGTCATTGTTCCCAGGTCATAGAAGAGTGAGTTATTTTGGCCTTTTTCACCAAAGAAACGTTGCATTCTCCATCTATTTTATTACCTTCAAAACATCAAAGGGGAAAAAAAAATGCTGCCTAACACCAATTTTAGCCGCTAGAAAAATCTAGTTAACCCAATACGGAAAATCAGTCAACCACAGTTATGAACTGAGATGCAAAAATGCCAGACACAAGACTCTTCAGTCTAATACAGCTTTCAAAAATAGTGTCGCAAGCAAGCTTTCAGGAGAAATAAAAGTACAGTTGACTCTAGGGAATGCCACAGACTCACGGTGTCACATAAGCAGGTGCAATGAGAGGTGTGTGTCGCCAGTAAATTCCACAAAGTCAGGACATTAAAATGTCCTCAATTTCCACTTTTATTTCAGATACAAGGGAAAATAAATGTTTCAGTAAACTGCAATAAAAGTATTTTTTTCAACTGTGATGAAAGGAAAGGAAAGTCTTTCTTAAAGTAAGAGTCATTAGCTTAACAAGGAGAACTGCTCGAGGCATTTCTACCACTAAGCTTATTTAATGTGATCCTGAATGTGTCAGCCTGTACTCAGAGGAAAGAAAAGATTAAATTACAAATGCTACCGATAAAGTAAGAAAAATTACTGTTGATGGATCGCTTGAATCTGTATTTATAAAACTCAAAGGGATCAACTGGTAGAATTGAAATCCCTAACTGGTAAATAAATAAATTCAATGTTAGTAAAAAAGAATTCACCCACAATAGCAACAACAATATCTACTACAGTATTTAGAAATTAGCCAGAGAAGTGAAGGACCTGTCCAGACCACACGAAGGACTGGAGTTGGCGCCATTGCCCAGTGTGTAAAAGACCCCAGTAGTGCCTGGGTCCCCTCCCAGCACTGTAAACTAAATAAATCCATAGGTCAATGACCTGTACTGGACTAGTCTAGTGAATCACATCATATATCAACTACCACAAGGAGAGACCACATTTTCCAATAGGAAAGCAATGTTAGTTATTCCCGATTAATCTCGAGTAAAATAATAAATAAATAATTTTTAAGCCTGTAATCTCAGCTCTTGGGAGGCTGTGAAACAGGCAGACTGCTACAAGTCTTATCTAGTAGTGAGACTTTGAACACCCTGTAGACCCTTCCCTAAAAAAAATACAAAAAACAAAATAAATTTTTAACTGGATTTCTTGAGAATAGAGAAAATAGTCATAAGCAGTCTACTTGAAAATGAAATATTCTAGTACCGTAGATAATATTGTAAAAAATTATCAGAGATTTGACTTAATTATGATTGCCTGTCAATCAAGAGAATAACCAGGCTCCGATGAATTTGAGGAGAGTTGCGCAATGTATCCACAGGGCAGATAATCTTCCGGTTTTTGACGAATGTAAAACAAAACCGTTTGTGTGATTTTGTTTTGTGGCCACTCTAACACAAATCTTTAACACTGTCAAAGTGAAGCCCAGCCCACTGTCTTATAAAAACAAACTTGTAAGTCACAAGTAATATGCTGCTACAGCAAAAGTAAACAAAAGTTACAATGAAAGAGTAATTCCGGGAAAAGACAAAACTATCATGATAATTTCAATGAGTGGGTCCTACGATCTTAGTAAAAGATAAGGAAGATACATGGTAAACTTCAGCACTCATTTCTATCCCTACCTCAAGAAAAGTAGGCTCAGGAAGAATCTCTTGTTTGCAGGAAAAACCGGGTGTGTTAGGATCAGTATGAGGCACTGCAATACACAGGGAAACAAGAGTGGAAACCTAATTAACATTACGAGCAAGAGAACGATGCCTGCTCATAACCAACATTGTTCCTGAGGGTTTCAGCCAATAAAATGTGAAAAGAAAAAAAAAAAAACAATGATATCAGAAAATGAGCCTCAAAATAATCATCATTTCCAAGGAATTGGGGGCTTGGGAGTTCTGAGGAGGCCAGAAAGAGCTGTGGGAAATGAGACGGCTCGCTAAGCCTTCCAGATTAACAGTGCTGGCCCCCAAGTGGTGGCAGTCATTCACATTAACAGGCTCTGCAGAAATTCTGCCTATGTGGTTATGAAAGGCTCAGTCATCCACAAACTGCAGCAAAGAGGAGCACAGGTCACTTGCAGCGTGGACGGTGGGGTCATCAGCAGGCCAAGGAGGTACAGCGAGGTCGTCCTTGCAGAGGCTGGGAGTGCTACCTGCAGAACTCCAACCAAAGGGGCCAAGGTGTAAACCACTAGATACGATAACCCAGAAGACTCAGGAAGTAGAGGAGCAAGTGTTATGGCCCAAGAGCACCGGGGATCCAGGAGAATCTATCCTGGGATGCATCTCAAGAGGACCGTGCAATTGCTGGCTTGAGCTGGAAATGTGCCAGGGGCTGACCCTGGAAAAACGAATGGCTTTCCATGTAATGCAGGAAGAAGAAATGTACATGAAGAGATTCATGTTTGTAGGGAGATAGTTTATTATATTAACTTAGTTAGCTTCCAGGTTATCATTACTTGTCTTATTGGTGAAATGAGTGTCATGTGTAATGTCCCCTAATAGATCTGTGCTTTCAAAACTTGAGGAAAATGCAGCTAAAGAGCAAATGTCAACCAACAGATCTTTCCCTACCGAGAAGAGCTGTGTGTGGCGCTCCTGGGGAGGCCAAGATAGCCTGCCTTGGGTCTTTAGCTTCTATTTAGACAAAGCCCCTCTGCTTTATGTCTGCCTTCATAGTGATATTCATGAAGTGTGACTGCCCAGGTAAACAGCATTCTGTGTTAAAAGCAGGGAGGAACTTTCTTGTTGTAAACTGGGCCCAAGTAGAAAGGATTGTTGCTCAATACTTTGCATCTTTTTTATAACGTTGTCCTCAAGACAGATGACATTTGTGTTTGTGCGTAAATGTGTCATGTATGTGTGTGCATGTGTGTGCCTGTGTGCTGCACAAATGCGTCTGTATGCATCCAGGCACAATTATGTGCTGATGCATACATATTCCTGTGCCTGTCTGTGCATGTGTGTGCGCAGGTGTGAGTGAACATCATGTGTGTATACATGTGTATAGCTGTCCCGTGCATCTCTGTGCATGTGCAACTGTACTGTGTTCCTGTGCACATATGTGAATCCATGTTAGGTAACTCCTGACAGGGGCAAGGTCTTTCTGGGATGTCATCTCCTGGGGGAGGTCTCTCCAGTCCTCAGGGTCCCCATCCTCCCCCCACGTCCTCCCCCTCACAGCACCCTCCCTGACTATAGCAGTGCTGTCTTCCTCCCCTCTGCAGTGTCAGGGACCATGTGGAGGGGTTTGTCTGCTTGGCTCGGTGTTGGCAATCTGAGTAGTTCTGGGCTCAGAAACCTTCATTCTTTAATGACATTTCCATCTGTGGCTGGCTGCATACCACCCTTCCCAAGCAGGCCGCTCTCGTACCCAACATTCCCCGGGTAGTGCTCCTCCAGGACCAGGCCCCTCCGCACTTACCCAGGACCTGTACACCAACAGTCCACCGCTGGGCAGGAGGAAGGCCTACGTGGTAAATGGGCAGGAGCTCATGGCTCTCTGCATGTAAAAGAGAAAAGGTGCCACACCCAGTGTCCAACTGTTGGTGACACACTCACCTTCAGATGGCTGCACTAAACTGCCTTGGAGAGATTATTGCCAGCTCAGGTCTGGGATTAAGAAGTGCAGCACACTATTATCTCAGGTCGTTCTTGTGTAAAAGAAACAGTTTGCTAATCTCAGAGTTGACAGCCCCCTTGGCTGAGCCAAGCGTGAGTGTGCAGGGCTGTTCTCCTCCTCTTTGGAGCTGCCCTTGCATTATATGGGAGCTTGGAGGCTGGTTTAATTAAAGTTATCTGAATAGAGTACAGTGTGCCAGATGTTCACAATAAATATAATGTAGCTTATGTAATGGTATGCCATCATGGAATATATGGGAATGGTTGTGATTATCCATTATTACCCATAATAAATCTAAATTTATTTCGCTGTTTTTAGGCATTAAGCATTTCTCAACCACTATAAATTAGCTTAGTATTTGAACTTTGCCTTTTGCTGAAGTTTTTCCAATAGAGATAATTAAAGAGCTCTTTTGGCAAAATTAGTTCACATTATTTCCATTAGAATTAAATATACACATGGGATACTGCAGTGTATGATATTGATGCTTATGATTGACATTTTAAAGTGCAAATGTCAATTATACATTTTTCCTTTTCCTATATTTTTCCCTATAGTGCACAAAGGCAGAAACTCTAATTGAATTTCATAAACTCTTCATCTCCATAGTAAAGTGGTATTTTAGCATTTTCAAATATGAATCCACCTACTGCCTTCTGAATTGGAAGGCCTGCATGAAGAGCACTTAGCATGTAGAATCCCCCACCTCTTCCACATCTGTACCAGCCCCTTCTGCGCAGGCTCCAGCAGGGAGCACAGAGTGTACACACAAGACTCCCTTATGGGGACTGGAGAACTGCAGTCTTGTGACAGGGGAATGAGAAAGGGCGTTTGATTTTTCCTAAAGATGCATTTCCACAGGAAGGTCAGTGTGTTTTCAGATTCTGTTTCCCAAACAGCTGTGGGACTAATGGCTGCCTGGCTGAGGGGTACAAGTCCTATTCCCCATGCCCCTCCCCCATGGTAGCAACACCAGTCCACTGACCTGAGAACCTTCCTGTCCAACCCTCTGGCAAGTCAGGCCTTCTTCTGTCTCCCCTTCTTAACAACTAGCTTAATAACCGAGGGTTTGATTGTTAGATTTGTGACATCACGTGGATACTGGAGCATAAACAAGTTGAATGTGTGAGTTTGGTGTGTCAGAGCAAACATTTGGAAAACACCAACACATGGATGATTTTAAGTAACAGCCAAGGGGAGACAGCCTGGCCACACACCTTTGGGAAGATCCAGAAAAGGATGAAGACTGGGCTCATCACAGCACCGGGAAATGGAGCCAGTGAGGGACAAGAGAGACAGAAGGAAAGACAGAGGGAGGCAGAGAGAGAACAAGGGTAGGCCAAGGAAGCAGCCCTCCTCTGAAGCCAGCAGCAGGACGTGGGCCCCCAGCGGCATCCACTTCCCACCAGCGTGCACACAGAGCTGCCCATCCCAGCAATCAGGCATGGAGCCTGGTTTCTGCAGTGACCTTCTGCCCTTCTAAATCCAGAATGGCTCAGTTTCACATTTGCAACACTGCTTTACACTGCATTTTACTTTAGAATAACTTGTTTATTCTTTTTATTTAAATGAATTAACTGGAAGAATTCTTTATTATCTGGCAGTAGTTATCTTTACCACGTGGGTCATATCAGCATTATATTAAGAGATACAGTAGTTTGGGATTCTTTTCTGAATAAATCAATCCCAAAGTAGAAGCTAAAGACTCCTGCAATGACCTAGCAGATTACAGCCTGCACCCTCCGCAAGGAGCTCACCGGCAAGCACATTTGGCCACAGACTGAGCCATCTTTCTAACCCGCACTGAAGAAAATGAACAAAACAGTAAGAAACACCCAAGAAAATAGGATTCTGAACTTATTTTGATTTCTCAAAATGTCATGTTAAAATACATTGTGGTGAAAAGAAAAGCACTACAGGGAAATCCATTTGCATCTAATTCTGATGCTGGTTTCTAAGACATCTCAGCTGCTGGCTCAGGAGAGAAAAGCAAGTCCTTCCAAGAGGAGCACTTGTCCTGCTTCTCCAAGGTCAGTGCCAGAGTACTCTGATTGTTTAGGAAGTCTATTTTCATGCAAAGTGGACATTTGTGTTCCAAACTCAACTGTGTCAGGCAGTTCTTTGCTAGCGTAAAATTCATGTGAATGCCAAAAGAAAATTTCAATCATGAAGTGAATATTTTGGACTTCATGTACTAGAAGTGGTCCATAAAATGTGTGAATTTTACGAAGTTCACAGATCCTAAAATTAGAACTATTAAAGTAGATACGTGTTCAGAGCAGTAATTGTTATAATTTGCTAGTTCTAGATGGTGGTATCAGGGCTGTAGCCTAAATGTAAAGCATCTCCTCGAGACTTGTTTACCAAGGCTTTGACTGCCGGTGGTCAGAAATGGAGCCTGGAAGGATGATTGGATCTGGGATGCAAAGCTAATTTCATGAATGGACTCACCCAGGGGTGAGGTCCCAGCTGCATGGCTATTAGATGAAGGGCCTTGCTGGAAAAAGAAGTGGCTGGGGTGGGCTTTGGACGCACATGCGGTCCCCTGCCTCTGCTCTCTGGTCCACTTTCTTTGCCTCCTGGCTGTCAAGCGGTAAGCAGATGCCCTGCGCCACACCACGATGCCTGCCCCGCCTCAGGCACACAGCAGCCGGAAGCTATGAACTGACACTTCTGACACTGTGAGTCAAAATAAATGTCTTCTCCTTCAAGTTGCTTTTCTTGTGTGTTTGGTTACAGAGAGCAAAAATTAACATAGTCACTACCATATATGCTAGAGATACACATTAATGTCACTGGAGTATCTGTTTATATTTGTGTACACATTTAGATAGATAGATAGATAGATAGATAGATAGATAATGTTAAAAATGACCCAAACTAACAAAGTTACTAGTGATTGTTTCAATACCTGTGTTTACGTATTTATAGCAACTACTTCCATTTTGGAAACAATAAAATAAAATGAAAGAAAGGAAACCACATTACTTCCATATTCTCAAATTCTAATGCATTTTATCCTCAAAGTCAGAATTATAGGCAAACATACTTAAATGTTTAAATAGTTGGCCCACCATCATCACTACTAAAAGTGAAACATCTTGGGTTTTTTTGTAACACTAAAATGATTGGCTGTGGCCAAGATTGGGCAGAGACAGACCTTTGGGGACCTGAGCCAGGGTCACCCATGCCTGTCACTGCATAGACCCTGCAGCAGCCAAGGTGGGGCGCCCACCATCTGTGCCAGCCCTGTGGGTGCTGCAAGCCCAGACCACACGGACTCTTTTATGGCAGCAGAGGTGGAGCTTAGGGCCCCAGGATTCTCTCTGGGCTAAGTCCAGGGGTGCTAGAGACTGCACTGTCCTCCTGTTCCCAAGGCCACCCCTCTCTCTAACTCTCAGGCTTCCTCCCTAGAACCCAGAGTCTACAGGCAGCCAGCCCGGGTCACCTAGGTGAATTTCCCACCCCAGAAATCTTGCAGATAACACGCTCCGAGGTGCTTTGCCAGGCAAAGTGACACAGTCGCTGTTTTCAAGAATTAGGGCATTACTCCCTCCTCCGGGGTTGTAGAACACAGGTGTGGCCTCTGTCTTAGTGTGGCTTCCATTTACATGGATGACAAATCAGATGAGAAATCCTGGTCCTTATAGGGTTCTGCCCTTCTTCTGTGTGACAGGTGCTTGGGTCCCTGAGTACAGAGACACAACAATGTCCTGCCTACAAAGGTTTATGGGAAGAGGATGGTGACCACAGGGCCTTGTGGGTGGAGGGGGTGGCAGGGCTAAGTATGGTGGACCCAATCAGAGTCTATCACAGTCACAGGGCCAGAGAGGAAGGTGGCTAAGACTGGCAGGTGCTGGTGGCCAAGAGATATCTGACTATGGGTGTATTTAATGGTCCAGCTCCATTTTGGGATTTAGAAGTAGGGTATAAGGAAGGAAGGAGCCGCTAGAGTTTTTGATATGGGCAACTGAAAAAGGAAATACCATTGAATGGTCAGGGAAGGAGCTTGATGAAACAGCCTTCGGGAAGAGGAAGGCCACAGTTTGAACCTAGGGAAGTAATCAGGCTGATGGGCTACCAGCCCCTGTCCACCCACCCAGGGCTACTTCCCTCTCGCTGGCTCTATGCGAGCCATAGATGCCACCTGCCAATCCAAGAACTGTCACTGGATGCCAACCTGGTGCCTAGGACCAACCCTTTTCTCCCTAGGAGTTTCATTCTCCAGGTACAAGGTGCTCTGTCCACCTCTGGAAAAGAACCCTAATGACATTTCTTCTTCGACACTTTTCCTTTCCAGTTTACTAAACATGGCACTCACTTTTGAGAACTCCCTAGCAATATCTTGTCTGAGTTTTTACTACTGAAGATTTGAAAGTGTTTCACTAACTGAATGGCCTCTTTTATGTTTTTCTCCTGCAGAAGGCATGTGGACAGTGATGGCCTTTGTCCTTCGTCCTCCAGTATCCCCCTTGTTTGTCACCGGTGCCTGGATTCATGGTGTGACACAGAATCTCAGTGAATATTTGCCAAAGGAATGATCAGATAAAAGCTTGCTTCCCACATCACAAAACTTAGGTAACTGAATTCCAGCAGCGAAACCACCATGGGTGAGTCTCCCCTCGGTCCCTCCGTGACTCGGCACTGGAGGTGTAAAACAATTGCTGTGTTCCAAGCCCACACGGGCTCTGCACTCCCTCTGGACGTGCTGAAGGGAAGTGCCCAGTGAAGCTCTTTGATTTTCTGCTTCTCTTTGATTCTCCTCATCTTCATCTGCATGCTGATATTGAAGCCAGGTGCCTCCAGGAGAGAAGCAAAGCCTTCCCCAGATGTTCTTGCCTATTTTCGCGGCAATCATATTTTTATCCAATTTGAACATATTTTCCTTGATTAATACAAGAAGTCTTAAGTAGAGATTGTTAAAATTTACTTAACAGCCGCATGATCTGGGAAGATAAAATCACGAGCAGCGGACGCTTATTTCAAGTGAGAAGATTATGTACCCACTTCTTTCTTTGTGTCTCTGTCAAGTCAGATAAGGGTCAAAGCTTTGAGTTTTAAACTTTCGGTTTGTCTCTTCACTTGGCCGGACAATGCAGTCAGAAATAGAGACAAAGCGTACTGCAGCTCCAAGCAGTGAGGGGATAAGAACCCGCAGTGCATCATGTGCACAGGGAGTATTGGGGCCACAGAGCAGTGGCGGTGGGGGGCTGTGTTGAAGAGGAATGCCCCCCAACACACACACACACACACACACACACACACACACACACACACGCACAGAGGCGTGCTGTCCCTAACTTTGAGCCTTTCTCAGGCATGACAACATCCTGCCTATGCAAACAGAAACTTGTTGCTGGACTTTGCCAAGGACGGTCTTAGAAAAGAAACGATCGCAGATATTCAGATATATCTTGCATGTAAATCATGTAAATTAGTATAGGACTGCTTTATATTCAGAGTGAAAATTCAGATTGACCAAAAACCATGCATTCATTTGCCGGCAAAGATTGGTCCCTGCAGGCTAGGGAGATAACTCAGTGGAATACGTGTTTGCCTGGCAAGTGCAAGGTCTTGAGTTCAATCCCTGGTACTGAAGAAAAAAAA